>CM055840.1:36091345-36188845 GCA_029490765.1 Euthynnus affinis
ATTTTCTTTGTTGCTTTGACCTTCTGACCCCGATGACATCATCACAGCTGAGTTTATAAACGTGTGAGAATAAAATAAAGACAAAGAACAAATCAAAACATCTTCCAGCAGCTGAACGGACGGTTTTAACTTTTAAAACGACGTTCTTGAAGAGAAACTTATTATTGAACTTTATTTTGAAGTAACAGTCTGACAGTGAAACATTTCTCCAGCTGTGACTCGTTCATCTTCAGAAACTGAATCTGAAACGCAGGAAGTCGTTCAGATAAGTCACATGATGCAGATGAAACGATGAAACGACACCGTCCATCCTCCGCCTGCACACTTCACTCCATCCACACATAGATCAACTTTATTTTAATTGTGCCAATTTTCTATAACATGTGACCTCATATCTGAGTCGGAGGCGTTTCCTGTCATCTCCTCCCCCTCTCTCTCTCTCACCCCTCCCCTCCAGGCTACACCTTTTAATATCGTACACTCCCTTCCTGTCCTTCATCTTCCTCTCCATCCCTCCATCTCTCTTAATTACTCCTCCTTCCTCCTCGATGCTCTCTATCTTCCCTCCATCACATTCCTTTTATATCCTCCCTCCCTCCCTCTTCCTCCCCCTCTCTCTCCCCACCCTTCTTGCTTCGCCTCCCTCGTTGCTCGTTTCTTCTTCTCACTGCTGTCAAATCCCATCACTCACGTTCCTCCAGTGATCAGCAGCACCCTAATAATAATAATAATAATAATAATAATAATAATAATAATAATAATAATAATAATAATAATAATAAAAGCAGTTAAACCTCCTCGCAGGATTCAAAAGCTTTCTAAACACTCCAGTTGTTTCATATCTGCAGCTCTGTTTTATTCCTCCAGATGTAGATGTCATATTATTATTATTATTATTATTATTATTATTATTATTATTATTATTATGTTTTATTATTTTTTTCTTCAGCATTTGATGAATCTTAATGTTTTCATCCAGTTTACAGACGACTGAACACGACTGTTTGCAGCATTCAGCTGATTGGAGCTGACTTGGTGTGTGTGTGTGTGTGTGTGTGTGTGTGTGTGTGTGTGTGTGTGTGTGTGTGTGTGTGTGTGTGTGTGTGTTCAGGCTGAGGATTTAAAGGGATATGATGTATATTTCATGTGACAGTTGATACCAAACCATCAGGTCAGTCTGCTGGAGATTTTAGAAATAAAACATGTTGGTAGAAGTTAGTTTGTGTGAAGCGACGGTTGTGTTTCCTCTCTGCGTCTCCTCCTCCTGCTCCTCCTGCTCCTCCTGCTCCTCCTCCTCTGCTCCTCCTGCTCCTCCTGCTCCTCCTGCTCCTCCTCCCTCCTCCTCCTCCTCCTCCAGGCTAAAAGCTGTTCCTCCAAACTTGATTATCTCTGTCACACTGTAAAGCTGTGCAGCCTCCTATCAGAGGCGATAGGAGCTGACAGCTGGGGCGAAGAAGCCAAAAACAACCAGGGCAGAAAGAAAAGAGTGAGAGGAGAGAGAGAGAGAGAGAGTCGGGCAGGCAAGAGGTAGAGATGAAGGAGAGGAAGTGCAGAGATGAAAGGAGACATGAGCAGAGAGTGAAAGGTCAGAGATGAGATCCATACGGCGTCCTTGTGAGAGACTGCAGACGTCCTTCCTGCTCCGCTCGCCCAGCCAAACGTTTGCAACTTCAACAGTTTGTTTACTTCCACCTCCACTTCTAATTTCATCTCTGCTTTCCTCCTCCTTCCTCCTTCGCCGCCGCTGCCTTCCTTCCTCTTTAGAAGTGAGTCCCCTCATGTATTTTCGAAGGTCGGCGCTCAAGGTTGCGAAGCGAAAAGGCCAAATCAATTCCTGCGCTCGCCGTTGCTCTCATACTAATGACCTGTTCTTATGAAATCTGCCAGTTCTCTCTCTCTCTCTCTCTCTCTCTCTCTCTCTCTCTCTCTCTCTCTCTCTCTCTCTCTCTCTGTGAGCACCGCCGCCGTCGCCGCCGTTTATCCGTTCATTGACGCAGCGTAGAGCTGAGGATCATCAGCTGAGGAGGACAGGAAGTGGCTCACTGCAGAGAGTCAGTGAAGGTTTTTAAAGGTGATCATTTCTACGCTGAATGTGTCTCGTTAATATCGAGCATCATAACCAGATGTGTGAGCGTCCAGATGATTCATATCACATCCTGTTTCTTCTTCTTCTCTGTATTTATCAGAGCTCGTTAACGAAGCTGAGCGCTGCTTCTCTGAACTGATCAGAAACACACACGCTCTTATTTTGTAGATTTAGACGTTTCCAGTTTTTAAATGATTTTATTTTGGCGGGGTTGTCGTGGTTAAAGCAGCTGTTTGTGGATTCTTAGTTATCATGCTGATGTTGAATCATATTTGACAATAATATTGATCAGTTTCCAAACTGCAAATTGCACAAACTGGTGCAGCAAACACTGTCTGATTGATCCCAGTCAGTATTGATCTGATTGATTGATCCTTTTATCTATCAGTGTGTGATCAGCTGACAGTTCTGTATTCTGGCGTTTAGTGTCTGCAGTGATCAGTCAGAGCGTCTCCAGATGTTCAGTGATCAGTTATCACTTTGTGTCCAGTGAACTTCGGCTGAGCTTCTGTTTTTTTTAAGTGCATGATTTTTTAAAACTGTGCAGCCTTGGAATAAATGAAAAGGTGTGAACAGGAAGTCCAACTAGAAAACAGCTTTTTTTTGGGATGGGGGGGTGGTTGAGGTGTAAAGGTGTGGCCCTCTCTGCGTGGGCAGCATTCAGGTGCTGCAGGTGCTGCAGGGACTGAAGCAGCCAGCGCTGCTTGTTTCCTCTACAACTGTTATTAATGGAAGTGGCCAACAGATGAGGACTCTCCATAGCCTCATTACCACAATTACCAGTGTAATTAGCTGATTGGCCGATGGGCCGGCTGGCAGGCAAAGCTGCACCCTCCCTCCCCTCCTCTCCTCCCCTCCTCCTCTCCCCCTCCCTCCTCTTTTCTTTTCTCTCTTTTATTCCAGGGAATAAGTGACGCTCGCTAGAAAAAAAGTTCTTTTAGTTCTCGGAAAAAACAGAATCCAGAATCCAGAGTGTAAACGTGATAGATGCTGCAGATTAGAGAGAGAGAGACACTGCTTTATAATTACTGTCTCTCTCTCTCTCTCTCTCTCTCAGAGACGATGGCAGCAGATACATGTATGCATATTTGTGGCAAAGCGTGTGTGTGTGTGTGTGTGTGTGTGTGTGTGTGTGTGTGTGTGTTTGTGTGTGTGTGTGTGTGTG
This sequence comes from Euthynnus affinis, assembly GCA_029490765.1. Taxonomy (NCBI): domain Eukaryota; kingdom Metazoa; phylum Chordata; class Actinopteri; order Scombriformes; family Scombridae; genus Euthynnus; species Euthynnus affinis. The sequence goes on from CM055840.1 coordinate 36,094,597, forward strand.
TGTGTGTGTGTGTGGTTGACTGTTGGATGGCTCCTCTCTTGATGAATGGAGACAGTAGCTGTTGTTGTTAAAGCCCTCCCCCCTCCCTCCCCCCCCCTCCCCCCCCCTCACCTCCCTCCCTTTGGGGGCATTTTGGTGGGAAAACTTAACTTTCTGTCTTCTCCTCCCCACCGCGTCCTCTCTTCTCCTCTCAGTTCATTATCTCCTCCTCCTCCTCCTCCTCCTCCCTCACTGTCTTCTCTGGCATCTTGTTAAGTTTCCAGTATTCTCTGTTTCCTCCTCCTCCTCCTCCTCCTCCTCCTCCTCCTCCTCTCTGCCTGTGATTGAAGGAATCCCCCCCACCTCCCCTTTTCTTTCTTTTTTATCACTGTCCCTCGTCTTTTCTCTTCCACATCAGCAGCCTCTCTCTCTCTCTCTCTCTCTCTCTCTCTGCAGATTAGCAACACAAGCTCTTTTTTTTTTCTGCACCACATGCAACATTTAATTCCTCCTCCTCTGACTTTCTCTCTCTCTCCTCTTCTTCTTCTACATTTCCTGGAGGAACCGCAGCAGCTCCCCTTCTCTTATTTCTGTCTCTCCTCCTGTAAACCAAAGCGTCAACTCTTTGTCGTCTGTCCAGCTGCTCTGCATTTAAAAAGAGAGAGAGAGAGAGAGAGAGACTCACCCTGTAAGCCCCTGTAGCTCCATCGCTGTTAGCTGGCAGGACGGCAGTGGAAAAGGAGGAGGAGGAGGAGGAGGAGGAGGAGGAGGCAGCCCAAAGATAAAAACACACACACACACCAGAACATATGAGTCACTCTCGCTGTAAGCTAGCACGCCGCGATGGGTTTACTGGCACCCGGCTAGCGGTGGCCATGTTGCTATGTAATTAAACATACAGCAGGCGGGCCGTGGCGGGCCGGGCCAGGCCGTGGCGGGCCGGGCCAGGCCGTGGCGGGCCGTGGCGGGCCGTGGCGCTTTGATTCATATGTTCCACATTACACACTCCACACACACTCATTCATGATTTTGGTGTTTTTTTAAGCCGGAGGGTTTCGGCCGACTGTCCGCCGCCGCAGAGGGACGTCCGACTGTTAGTCACAGCGATGCCTCCGACGCTCAGTGTCGGGTTACAGACGGCGTTTATTTCCATCTGACCTTTAACACACATCAGCACCGCCAGACAGCCGCTGGACTCCTGGAAGAGAGAAAGAGAGAAAGAGAGGGAAAATTCAAGAAATGTTGGTTTGAAGTTTCCAAAGAGAGAGAGAGAGAGAGAGAGAGTCTCCTGGTGTTATTATGGTGTGTCCCCCCCCCGTAGCCTAGCAACCGCAGGTTTTTTTAGGGTATCCTCTGAGCGTGCTCGGTTGTCACTCAGAGAGGAAGTGGCGTTACAGAAGAGGCCGGCCATATTTGGCGTGTGAACGTTACAGCAGCAGATTATATTTAGATGTTGTGACTCTTTATGATGATTAAAAGTGTGTGTTTCTGCACGCAGCAACATGTTTCCACCCAAACATCTGCACACTATAAACTGTATGAAGTCATCTGTGAGGACTTCTGATGCAAACAGCTGAGATAACTACGTTTTATTTTCATCTTGAACCATCAGAAGATCCTTCATGATGGATTTAAAGTTGATGTGAAGCTTCCAGTAGATCTCTCTCAGTCTCTCAGTCTCTCTGTTGCTGCAGCTCAGCAGGGAAACACACTGTGAACTTGTCCTGAAGCTAGTAATCATGTGACCGGGCTCTCCGTCTGCTCCTCAGGTAGCACCTCCTCCTCCTCCTCCTCCTCCTCTTCTTCTTCTCCCTTCTCGCTGTATCATGTCTCTCATTATCCCTGAGCAACGTGTTTAAGGTTTAATGGTTTGTGTCGGCGCTCCAGCTCGTTAGGCGGATAAAGAAGGTGGATGTTTTATTCATACAGTATCAAAGCTTTAAAAAAGAAGAAGAAGAAGAAGAAGAAGGGGAGGTGGAGGAGGGAGGGGGGATAATGGCTGACCGAGGGGACAAGCGCTGGGATTGGTGGAGTGATGAAGACAGTTGGAGGGAGAGCGAGTCTGTCAGACGTGTTATTGTAAGCAGGAAGCGCGTCCAATCAGAGTTTGAGCTCTTCCTCTGACATGTGAAAGGAAAGGAGGGGAAGCTGATTGTTGGATAAAATGTGACTAATTGTGTAATTATTTCCTCCATTGTATCTGTGTCACAGTGAGTTTAACAGTGCAGTGACTCAACCTGCAGCTGCTGCTGCTTCTTCTTCTTCTCTTTCTTTATTAAATGTTGTCAGGAAGTTGCTGACATATTTTGGCACCAACATAAATGTATGTGCATTTATTTAGTAGAGAGGAACATAAAGGGATTGTGGTTAAATAATAATAATAATAATGCAGCAGACTGATAAACTGTTCATCATCTGGAAGCTTCTCACTGCTCAATATTTACTGAGCTGCTGCTGCCGACACATGATGTTCAGTTTAGGAACTGAAAGTTAAAAAAAAAAATCATTTTTCATGTCAAACAATTAGTTGAGAAAATAATTGATGATGAGAATAAAGAGTTGCAGCTCTGCATACTGTAACATCCAGAGAACAGCGTGAGCCCTCACTTATTATTTTCATTATGAATCATATAATTATTCTTTGTTTGGTCCATAAAATGTTGATTTAAATGTTTTATTTTGTCCAAAACTAAAAGATCTTCAGTTTACTGTCATAAAGGACTAAAACATATTCACATTTCAGAAGCTGCAGTCAGAGAGTTTGGACATTTACTCCTTTAAAAACTGATGAATTGATTAATAGTTGCAGCTTTAAATTTAAATTTAATGACAGAATAAGTGAAAGATTTGATGGAAGCAGAGAAGAAGAGCTGCAGCATGTGTGTGTGTGTGTGTGTGTGTGTGTGTGTGTGTGTGTGTGTTTACTGTTACTGTGTATAAATGCTGCTTCCTAGTAAGTCCTTGGATTTCCCTCAAGAATAAAAAAATAACAGTAGAACATATTCTACTGGTGAGGACATGTGGTGCTTCTGTGTGTGTGTGTGTGTGTGTGTGTGTGTGTGTGTGTGTGATAGTGAGTAATTCTGGTGGGGCTGCAGCATTAGTCAGAGCTGAAGCTGAGAGTCTGCGGAAAAAACGAGCCACACGCTGAGAGAGAGATAACACACACACACACACACACACACACACACACACGCAGGGGTTATACAAATCTACACATGCATGCACATAGAGGGCGTGTGTGTGTGTGTGTGTGTGTGTGTGTGTGTCTCACCTTATTCCTTCAGTATCTCTCTGTGCCCTTCTAGTTCACTTTCTCCTCTACCGCCCTCTCTTCTTTTCACTCCCTCCCTCTCTCTCTCTCTCACACACACACACACACACACACACACACACACACACACACACACACACACACACACACACACACATCTGTCTCGGCAGGACTTTGTTTACACTCTGCTTTATTTTCTTCCTCCTGGTGTCCGGCGCAGCAGCTCAGTAGGCAGTGAGGTAGCGTCGTGTTTGCTAAGCTCACACTGCTGTACAGGCTGCAAGCTGTGTGCTCGTCCTTGTCATAGCAACACACACACACACACACACACACCACACACACACACACACGCACACACTTCCTCTCCTCTACAATCATTGTCTTGTCCTTACACACACACACACATGTGCAACCTCACACATCATTCACACTTTCTCTTTCTGCTTGTGCACAGTCAGCATGAGCAGCTGACACACACACACACACACACACACACACACACACACACACACACACACACACACACAGCTGGAATCAAGCTGGGACTTCTGTTCTCTCTTCATTGTTTCAAACTGCAAGCGAAAGAGAGAGAGAGAGAGAGGTAGAGAGAGATAGACGGAGAAGCTTTATGAGGTTTTTTGCTGCAGGCCTTGGCAACAAGGTTTACCACAGGGTGTGTGTGTGTGTGTGTGTGTGTGTGTGTGTGTGTGTGTGTGTGTGTGTGTGTGTGTGTGTGTGTGTGTGTGCATGTACTTTAGCACAGGTTTTATAGCTGAGAGCCCTCTTCATCATTATACTTTAATGACTATATAATAGGGGTGTATTTGTGGTTACGTGTGTGTGTGTGTGTGTGTGTGTGTGTGTGTGTGTGTGTGTGTGTCTTGTAGTTTGCTGCAGTTGCAAACATCTGAATGTTTTCCTCATGCCGTCGGTTCCTGTGGATCTCTGACTTTGCATCGTCCTCCAACACTCTGCTGCTCTATTAATAGAAACCTTCTATTTTTCCTGGAAGCTTTTCCTTCTCTGGGAATATTCATCTCCATCCCACTGCTCTCTCTCTCTCTCTCTCTCTCTCTCTCTTTATTTCTTTATCTCTTTATTTCTTTATTTTACAATGAAGTGAAGATCTCATAACTCTAGTTTGACTGGTGTGATTTTATTTTGGAGCCGAACAGGAAGTGTGCAGTGTAGGTTCTCTGGTTGAACACCTGTTGATGCTTAACGGCAGAAGAATAAGGTGAAAGGTCGACTTTATTCTGATCAGTGTTGTTGATGTTTTCATTATAATAAACATTTTGTATTTACTTTATATATTAAACCATGCAGGTTTTATGTCCAGTGAATGAAATTTAGTTTGCAGCATCAAAGCAGGAGAAACATCTGGATCATCCTCAGACCTGGGATCAGTTTACCTGAGCAGCAGGTGTCAGTTCACCTCCACTGGATCAGAAGGTTAATGATGGTTTATAATAATAAACAATAGATGAAAAACATTTAAATGCTGATATAAATAAAATCAAAGGCCTGTCAAACATTTTCCAGGTCAAATAAAATAAAGAGTTAAATAAATTCTCTCGCCAACACGACGACGGCGTTTCGTCAGGGAGTCGCCGGCCTCCTATGTGGCGTTCGCTGAGCTTTGGAGGGTCACATGACTCCACTTCTGCGTCCTTCACCGGTAGCCATAGTAACCCGAACGCTGCAGACTCACCGGCTGCTGCCGTGTGATTGGCTGCCGAGTAAAACAAAGTTGATGATCATCAGTGACGTCATGGAGGGAAGACGACTGACCGCTTCTGTTGTCAACTTTCATGTTTATCTGCATCCAAAAACTTCAAAAGTTTGAATCTCCTGAAGTGTTACGTGACGTTTCAGAGCTCGCCGCTCGCCGCTCGCTGCTCGCCGCTCGCCGCTCGCCGCTCGTCGCTCGTCTACTTCCTGTCCTCAGATCAGAGTGTGAATGTTCCTGCTGTGGATTCTTAACGGTAGAAAACGGGCTGTAAGACGGATTTCCCCTCGTAAACAGTCGCCTGCCTGTTGGCCACCCAAAGCCCCCCCTCACCCTCCTCACCCCCCCTCACCCCCCTCCCTCACCTCCCCTCACTCTATAGTAGCTCCTCCGTCCCTCCTCTTCGCCTCACATTTTCCACTGGAAACACTTGACTATGCCAGCAAGTCCCTCGACGCCTCTCTCTCTCTTTCTCTCTCTGTATGTTCCCCCCCTCACCTCCCCTTCCTCCCCCCCTCCTCACCCCTCCTCCCCACCTCCTCCCCCCCAGTATGCAGCCCCTCTCTCGCTCGCCCCACGCTGCGTTCCTCTCGGTCTCGCTCCAATTCTCACCTCCCCTCCTCACATTACCTCTCACTTCTCCGTCCTCCCTCCATCATCTCCCCTCACATCACAACAGCGTGCCCAGAGCGCACCTCCTCCTCCTCCTCCTCCTCCTCCTCTCTCGCCTCCTCCTCCAAAATATGAGGCTTATCTGTGGAGCTGTCAACCAGGTCCCTGCTAACAATGGCCTCCTTTCTCCATGTTTGCAACAATGAGCTGCTTTTCTTTCTTTCTCCAAACGCCAAGAGACTCGACGTCTCTCTCTCTCTCTCTCTCTCTCTCTCTCTCTCTCTCTCTCTCTCTCATTCTTCTTGCTTGACCTCTCTCTGTCTCTCTCTCCATCCTCTCTGTCAGCGTCTCACCGTCGTCTTTCTCTCCTTGAATGAGCTGCGTGATTGAATGTTTCTGGGGATAATAAAGGTGTGTGTGTGTGTGTGTGTGTGTGTGTGTGTGTGTGTGTTTGGGGGGGTCTTGCCTTTGATGAAAGCAGCCAGGGTCTTAAATTTCATTATCAATTCATCTGCTCATTATTTTCTCAGTTAATCAATTATGTTTTGCCCGTAGAGCTCACGGTGACGTCTGCAGAAAAGTCTCAGATATTCACTTTTTTGAGAAGCTGCAACCAGCTGATGTTTGTCATTTCAGTTTATTATAAGATGATGTGATGGTCAGTATCATCAGGTCCTGAGTGCACGAGACCGACAGAGAAGGTCGTTACAGAAGGCGTCCAGCTGAAGGAAACTTGTTGGCTGTGATCCTAAGAAGCAGCGTTAAAGGAGCTCAGGAAGTAAAAACCCCTGGTTGTGTTATATGACAGCAGTATAGAGCAGACAGGAGCAGACAGGAGGAGCACTTCAAGGCTCCAACGGACATAAAACAAAGTAAAGAAGTCAAAGCTTTGCTCCTCTTAACAGCCAAACTACCTGAGAACACCTTCAGCAGGTGACACGCTGGCCTCTGATTGGCTGCTCTGACTGACTTCCTGTCTGTAGAAACGCCTCAGCGTCAGTCTCAGTGGAAGAAACACACTTTTTATCCTTTTATATAAGTATAAAAGTCATGCATTCAAAAATAAAATGCACTAATTATGCAGCTGTCAGTGTTAAACCATGTCAATAATTATAATATTGGATCATTAGTGATTTATTATGATGTGTGGAGCTCATTTAAACTACTTTACAGACTGTTGTGCAGTTTAATGCTTCACTGTTTGCTGTATTTTATAACCTGATCACATGTTTTGTGTGTAAACGTTCAGTATTTCCTCTGAAACGTTGCTGCTTTAACTTTTAAAACATGAGCGGTCACCACTGCGGCCGCTCTGCGACTCTAAACAAACCCAGCTGAGGAGGCAGAGAGGAAGAGCGTCCAGCGATGATGCAGAGTTTTAAAAAAAAAAAAAGGATGATGGCGGCGGCGATAAGGCGATAACGTCTCGGCGTGTTTCATGCCTGTCGTTCATATACAGACTTCAAATGCAGCTCGGCTCCAGTGGCTGATAGTCACGGCGGCTTTACGGCTGACGTGTGTCTGTGTCAGTGAGGGGAGAGGAGAGGAAAAAGATGATCAAACAAACCCCAACTTTGATGAGATTATCATTTATTTCATTTTAATTAACAGTCTTTTTAAGTTTGGAGGGCGAACACGTGCTGCAGACGTCACTGATTCTTCTTTAAGTCGTGTGAAAAGCTGCTATCTCTCTTTTTTTTTTTAATGCCGTCAACATTAACATTCATTGTACATGGTACTTAAAGTAATTGTGTTCCTCTTTAAATGTTGGAAGGAGGACAGCGACGTGTCTGCAGGTCTCCAGAAGACTTTCATTGAGTTCCTTCAAAAAAAAAAAAGGGTCTTAAAGTCTTAAATTGCAGTTATAAAGGTCTTGAATATGTTTTCTGTCCTGCTGTGAACGGTGATGTCATGATGTTGATGTTTGCAGTCAGTCAGGCCGGTGTGTGACGGTGCAGGAAGCGTTCAGGTCCAAACCGTCAGACCTGCAGCCGTTAAGTTAATCCAGAAATAAGACTCGTCAGATCAGTCGCTAAGAAAAAAGATAAAGTCTTTAAAGGTCTTAAACCTGCAGTGCAGAACTTTTACATAGAAATGATCAGTCTGAGTTTTTAATCTGGTGTCTGGTTTGACGTTCCCGCTCCTCTAAGACGGCTAAGCGGCTAACTTCCTGTTAGCTCGCATAAAATAAAATAATTGAATCCTGCTTCTCTTCTAGACTTTCCGAGCATTTTTAGACCAAACGGATCAAATTCTGATCATTATAAACCAGTTTATCCACCATTTAACATCAGCGACATGCGTCAACAGTGTAATTCCTCTCGCTGCCAGCAGGGGGAGTTAATGAATTAAATCTGAATACCAGACATGATTAATTAGAGTCTGAAAGGTTATTAGACCAGTCAGCAAACAGCCTGAGTAAATGAACTCTTGTCTTTGCCCTGAGTCGCTCTCGCCGCCACCTTTAACAGCTCCCCCAGAAAGAGGGGCGTGGGTTTCCCCGGCTGCGTCGCAGAGGGCGCTCCGGCTGTCACCTTGCCGGCGGCGTGCGTTGTACGGGGAGGAGGGGGGGGGGGGGGGGGGGGGAAGGAGGCCGGAGGAGCCTGTGAGAGCACACGATAACCTTTAGGGCCAAACATATGAAAGATATGAAATATTTTTCTTGACATTTTTTTTTTTTTTTGGGAGGGTTTGATGTACTTTTGGTGTTCTTTTAGGAAGGCAGAGAACGACAAGCTCTCTGCTGGCTTCATGCAGGAGTTTAAAAGCCACTGTTGTGTTTTTTTTTTGTTGTTTTAACACAAACTGAAGCAGCGACATGAACATTCATCCATCAGAACTGCAGCCACAGTCCTCCTCTCTCTCTCTGTTGATAAAAACGGTTTCTTCTTCACGTTGTTCACTCAGAAGAAGCTTTACGATACGTCGCCTCTTCTGACCGAAGCACCTGACAAATCTAATTAAAGCGCCACCTATCAATTTTTATTCTCTCCTCTCACCCCGCGTTTAATTGGCAGCAGATAAGGAAGTGATCTTCCTCGCGCTTCCAGGACACAGTTTAATAATTTACAGAGCAATTATGACAGCTGTGATGAGATTACTGCCTGGCAACTCACTTGTCCTTCATCGTCTCTTTTGTGATTTAATTTGCAATGCCATGTCAAGAGGCGCTCGGGTTTGAAGTTTTGCGAGGTCGTGGAACGCTGCGCGACAAATTAAATCAAACATCGCTGGAGGAGCCGACGTTTGAAGACACAGGAGAGGGTTTTTTTTGTTTCTTTCCTTTTTTTGCAGGCAAACATATATACGCCACCTGCACTCCCACTCTGGACGTTCTTAGTCACAAAGATGATCAATATTTGTAGAGCTGAACATGTCTCTCATGTTTTCTTGTAATCTATAATTATCTGGATGGATTTGGTTTTTGAATATTTGTCTGGTTTTCATAATCTCAGCCATGAATCATGACATGACATCTTTCCCCCCCTACATCACCAGCAACCCCTGAAATTAGCTTTTATCTAGCAATGAAAAAGGACTGTCAGATTTTTGATAATGACATTTCGAAATAATGACAGCAGAGGAAGAGGAGAGAGAGAGAGAGAGAGGGAGAGAGAACAAAGAGGGTAATAAAAGAAAGAGAGAGAGAGCCGAGGACACGAAAGAAAAGAAAAGAAGAGGTATAAATAAAATCCTACTGTGTTCATTTGCTGTTTCCTCTGCTAATAGAAAAAAAAAAGGAGATCTAAGTATTTCTGGTGGAGGAGGAGAGGCGTGGACGCTTTTAAAGGAACTGTTGTCCATGAGAGGATAATTGTTAAAAGCTCAGCTCCTGGCGAGGTGGATGAGAGAGAGAGAGAGAGAGAGAGAGCTGGAAACATGTATGCAGGAAAACCACATGCAGCTGTTTGTATAAGGCCTTGTATGTATGTATGTGTGTGTGTGTGTGTGTGTCCATTTAAATGCATGCCTGTGTGTGTGTGTGATGTGTGTTTATGTGTGGTTTCCCCCGGCGCTGCCTGTGTGCTGGTTAGAGCATTAATGATGTGTCTTGGGAGCACTGCCTCTACATAATTTATCAACCAGGATTTATTAGCCGCAGAATTAACTTGTAGGGGGGCTGAGGGGGGAGGGGGGGGGGGGGGGGGGGGGGGGGGGGGGGGGGGGGGGGGGGGGGGTGGGAGGGGGGAGCGCACCATGCATTTGTTCTTGTTTTTGGATTTATGTGTGCTGATGCATTGTCACTCCCCTGTGATCCATTTCTCTCCATCAGCCTCCTGCCACGGGGACGTCCCCAGTCGTATAATTGGCCAAGTTATTTTAATTTTTTTAGTCGGCTTTAAATTACAATCCAGAGCATTTGAGCGTGTGTGTGTGTGTGTGTGTGTGTGTGTGAGAAGCAGCAGCGCAGCCTTTCATTTCTACACGTCTTCGCTTTCACTGTCTGTCAAAAACTTTCAAAATAAAATAAAGCACAACATGCATTAATATCAAATGCTACAAGCTCAGTGCGTTTTTATGAAATTAAACTTTAAAATAAAAACTTTAACCTGCTGTCAGAGCTGCGTTAGTGCGCGCTGTAGACTGTCCAATAACAGCAGACGCCCTTGGATTTAGTTTATGCTTCACACCTTGTAAGTAAAACTCTTACTTGTGCAATCTTTCAATGTCACCTTCATCAATACTTTCCCACAGCTGGCAAGCACACCGCCCGTTTTATGAGCAAAACATAACTCTTCACAATCTCAATCACCATCCTTTCACTCAGCCTTCTTTCTTTAAAACATTTGCTTTTAAATCTAACTTATATTCTCTCCTCTGTTCTGTTTGTCTTCCAGATCACAGAGATGGGGAAGGACTCCCTCCCTGCGTGGCTGCACTGGGACGCCAGCAGCAGGGTCCTGCAGGGTCTTCCTTTAGAGGAGGACAAAGGCGTCCACTACATCTCCGTATCCATCTCCAACCACACAAAATCCTCCTCTTCCTCGGAGGTGTTTTCCATCGAGGTTCACCCCGAGGATCACTTGGACACGGATTCGTCTCAGCTGGCGTCCAACCAAGCCTCCGCCGAGGACGACGCCCAGTCCTTCACGTGCGGCAACGAGGAACCGGTGACGGTGCTCACGGTGATCCTGGATGCGGATTTGACCAAGATGAGCTCGGAACAGAGGGTGGAGCTCCTGGATAGCATGAGGAGCTTCTCCGGGGTGGGGCTGCAGCACATGAAGATGCTGCCTGTGGTCAACAACAGGCTGTTCGACATGTCTGCGTTCATGGCCGGGCCAGGGAACGCCAAAAAGGTGAGTGGAACGGATAAATGAAAGCGCTAACTGGCCGCTTTAGTCTTTGTTAGACTGCACAGGTGTGTGTATATACCTTCTACTCTCAATGTGTCTGCAGGTGGTGGAGAACGGCGCTCTGCTGTCCTGGAAGCTCGGCTGCTCCCTCGACCAGAGCACGGTCCCGAACATCAACAGCGTCCAGGGTCCCGCGAAGGAAGGCGCGATGTCGGCCAAGCTGGGCTACCCGGTGGTGGGCTGGCACATCGCCAACAAGAAACCCCACGTTCCCAAGCGGGTGAGGCGCCAGTTAAACAACACGCCAACACCTGTCCTGACGGTGCTTCCTCCGACGACTGTAGTGGAACCTCCGGTAAGGATTATCCCAACGCTCTCCTCTCCATCTATTGCTGCACCAACCGAGAGCTCCGCCCCCCCTGTGCGAGGCCCCGTTCCCCTACCGGGCAAGCCTACAATCAGAGTCCGCGACCCCATTGCCCACACCCCAACTTTGGGGCCTCCTCAACCAACAAGGGTGATGGAGACCACCAGCACCATCCCCATCCAGCCAACCATGACCAGGCCCACTTATGTGGAAGCCACCGCCACGCCGCCCACACCCACCAGAAGACCCACCAAGAGACCTAAGAGGCCGAAAACCACACCGGTGCCTAGAGAGCCAAAGACCTCCACAGCCAAGCCGGCCAGGCGCACCACACCGGCGCCTGGTATCATCCCGGATCTGTACAACGAGAAGCCCGTCTTGCGTAACCCCATCGATCAGGTCAATGCGTTGGTGGGCACCTATTTCGAGGTGAAGATCCCGTCTGATACGTTCTTTGATAAAGAGGACGGCACAACAGACAAGCTGCGTCTAACCTTGAGACAGAACCACAACGACGTGGTGGGAGAGGGCTCGTGGATCCAGTTCAACACCACCAGCCAACTCCTGTACGGCCTGCCTGACGTCCAACACGTGGGGAAACACGAGTACTTCATGCAGGCGACTGACAAAGGCGGCCTGAACGCAATCGATGCCTTTGAGGTCCGTGTGAACCGCTGGCCCCTCAACGACAAAACGCCTGTGATCTTCACGGTCCGGTTAGACGGTGAGCCGCGCTCGGTGACCAATGACATCCACAAAAAGATCCTTCTGGTCAAGAAGCTGGCGTACTCACTGGGGGACCGCAACAGCAGCACAGTGAGTCTGAGAAACATCAGCAAAGGGTCCATCGTGGTGGAGTGGACGAACACCAGCCTCCCGCAGTACCCGTGTCCGAAGGAGCAGCTCGAAGCCATGAGCAGGACACTCGCCGATAGCGAAGGAAGGCCAACGCAGACCTTCAGGTACGCTATGGACCCCGAGTTCAAACCGCTGGACGTCATGGTGAAGGGAAGGGCAAGCTGCAGAACGTACTCCTTCGTCCCACCGGGACTGATTGACTTACCAGAACCTCCCCCAGCGGTCACCCCGGCTCTGGGGACAGGCCGGCAGAGCACAGACGACGTTTATCTCCACACGGTCATCCCCGCCGTGGTGGTGGCGGCGATCCTGTTAATCGCAGGCATCATCGCGATGATCTGCTACAGGAAGAAGCGGAAGGGCAAGCTGACCATCGAGGACCAGGCCACTTTCATCAAGAAAGGCGTGCCGATCATCTTTGCGGACGAACTGGACGACTCCAAGCCGCCTCCGTCCTCCAGCATGCCCTTGATCCTCCAGGAGGAGAAGCCCCCTCTTCCGCCTCCAGAGTACCCCAACATGGCCACGCCAGAGACCACTCCTCTCAACCAGGAGCTGCTGGGGGAGTACACAGCTCTGCGGGACGAGGACCCCAACGCGCCTCCCTACCAGCCGCCGCCTCCCTTCACCACCCCCATGGAGGGCAAGGGCTCCCGTCCCAAGAACATGACTCCCTACAGATCTCCACCTCCCTACGTGCCGCCCTAAGACTAACTTAACCCTCCCCTCGTAGGACGGAGGGAGAGGACGCCTGAGGAACTGTGACGGTTTCCATTCTGGTGTTTTTGTCTGTCTGGACATTTACAGGGAGGGATGACAAGAGGTGCTAAAGTACAAAACAGCTACAGGGGACTTTGGTTTTTTTTGGGAGAGAGGGAGTAAAGAGGCGGGTGGGGGTTTTACAGCATACAGATGGGATGATTGGTTGAAACAGCTGGGAGGGACTACTGTTTTAGTGGTAGCCCAGCTACTACAGTGGCCTAAGACAAACAAATTTGCGTCACATTGGCATTCGGAGCGACCGGTTGGTCAGAAGCAACAATTGGGAGACGAGTTCTCCCTTCCCAGCATTTCAGTTTTTTCTCTGTTGATTTGGATACTGGTCTGTTTTGATTTTCTTCATCTTTATCCCAAGATTATTATTCTGGTTTTTTTTTTTTTTGTCTGGACAGAATCGTTTTTTTGGGGGTTTTTTTGCCTAACAACTCTTTTTTTTTTTTTTTGTCTTGCTTTTAAATAATACGAGAAGACAGTGAACTGCCATCAGAAGCACTGCAGGCAACAACTCGTGTTTTATAAGGAGCGTGAGATTCTCTGAATATGAGAGAGAGAGAGAGAGAGAGAGAGAAAACAAAACAAAAACAAAAAAAAAAAAGCTATCACAAGAATCTCAAATCAGCCCTGCAGACGACACAAGAGAACGGGAGGCCGAGGTGTGTGTGTGTGTGTGTGTGTGTGTGTGTGTGTGAGTGGATGAGTGTTTATTCAGATTCAATACAGTTTGCCTTTTAACACTAGTTGTCTGTTTCTATCCTTATTCACAATGTCTAGTAAAGATGAGAATAACAAGGTAGCCTACGAAAAAAAGATTTAGAGATGAATAATAAATAATTTGTTTGTTTCATCGGTTTTAAAAATTCACTGTATATCTGGAAGATGTTTCCGATAGATTGTATTATATTTTTTTGGTGATGGTGGAAGTAAACGGGATGGAAAGGACTGCCTCGCTAAAATAACCTGCAGGATCTCTCTTTTTTTATTCCTGTTTTTGATGCAACAAAACGTCGATTACTGTCCGTAAGATGAAAACCCCGCCTTCCTCCCAGCTGCCCTCGTCCCCTCCAGAGATCAGAAAACTAGATTTAGATGAGAAATGTATAGTTTTTTCCTTCAGTTTATTCAATTCGGCCGCGATTTGGCGACAGGAAGGAGAGCCCCGCAGGTTATTTTGGAGCAGGGATAATTATTTTTTTATGTAATGAGGCAGTTCTTCTCTCTGGTGAGAAACATTTTGTGCCATGGAGACTGTCCCAGACCGGGATTGTACAGATATTCACATTTTAGAGGTCACAGAGGAGACTTGAGGTTGAGACGGAAAGGAAAAGGAAGAACCTTAAAACTTCCAGTAAATTAGAAAAAAAAAAAAAACACGGTCGATGAAAATCTCCTTCTAATTTTTTTACAAAGTTTTTGATACAGTCTCAAATTGTTTGACTATTAAAAATAAATCATGATTAATGATTAGTCTTCTGTGATTTGTAAAATCTTAGCCTAGAAGTTCAATTATGATTCAATTATGTACACTTCTTTTTTTGTTTTTGTTTGTTTTTTTTCGTCATGGGTCACATATTTCAAGTGTTTATTTTATTGTGTGTGTGTGTTTGCATATCAAAAAGTGTATCTCTCCCACTTATACAAAGATGGAATGACCCATATTTTATGTAATCACAAATTTTATTTTTATGTCCTTTTACGTTTTGCTGATGAGTTTCAACTGAAAGTGACCCTTTGCAATAATAATGTAAGGCTCAGTCCGCACAGTGACGGGTCGATGCAGGCTCAAAGCGACTGACTCGTATTGTCATAATATTGTTGGTTTTTTGCAGGATGCCAAGGCTTTTTTGCTTATCGAGTGTGCATTGTTATAATAAAACCAACTGGTACGATAAAAACAACAACAACAACCCCTCCTTCATTCATTAACTTGTGCTTTGCTGCTTCCTGTCACACCCCGCCAAATCAAAACCTGACTGCTGCTGGTTTTGTTTGTTTTTTTGGTGACTGTCACTTTTCTGCTGCTCCCACTTAGCCTTCAATTGATAAATCAATCTGTGTGAAGTCCATGAGAGGTTTTACCCCCCCCCCCTTAGACAGCTTGCTGCCTGGCAACCATCTCCAGTGTTCGGACTCGGAGGAACAGCCGCACTGCTGCTTTTTAAACTAAATAATTCTGCTATTGAATGACTAGTCGCACAATTCAGTTTGAAAGCTCTTCCCATCACAGAGGCCAGGCTGTGAAAACAGTCTCTCCACACACGTTGCATACAGATAATTTGCATTGATTACTTAGGATATTGATTGGACGGAAACAATTTGCCAGCTCTGTTGCACCTCTGTGATAACTCATGACAGGAGTTTAATTTGGAAGGGGAAGGGGGAAGCAGTGATGAATGTATTCCCGAGACGTTGCTTGTTGCTAAAATGGATAAAGGGATCACGGCGATGACAGAGATTAATGGAGGATTGATCCTGGGTGTGATTGAGGTGCCGTGTGAGGTCGCTGGATGTGCACAGATATGACAAGGTCCTCATCTTTCAGACTGAAACGGATGATGAGGCTCATTTTGGTCATAAAGGGGGGGTTGAATCAACACATCTGAGGCCTCGCAGTATTTATGAAAACTCACTGAAGGTTTTGGATTTCCTCGTGTGATCTTAAAATACCGTTAGCGCTACCTTTAGCCACTTAGCACACACCTACAGTAACTTTGCTCACATTAAAATTCTCGTCTCAAAACGCACCCGAAAATCAGATCGGGGGGATCCTGGGAGATTATAGATGCGCTGAGTTTGCATTTTTTACAGCCGCCTCATCAGTCGCCTTCAAAGCACCTGACAAGCTTAATCTATCAAAGGGAAGTTGCTAAAATGATTTGTAGTTCAATTTCGTCTCCTGCAGGAATGTCACGTCACGAAAAAGTCGAGTTTTTTTCTCCAGAATTTGAATTAAAATGGATTAAAATCCATCAGCAGCTGACTCCGCTCCATCAAAAACTACATACAGACTGTTTCCATGCTGTTTATTTCTTGCATGTGAAGGCTGCACATGCTTAAAATTAGAGAAGGAAAGGTTTGGGTTTGACTCTGCATACATTCTGCTGGTGATAAAACCAGCCTCGGGGTCTTACCGCTGTTTGTACGACAACCTTTTGGCGAGCTAACACAAGAGCGGGCTGGTTTGGTGTCGCTCGCCAAGGGGAGGCACGACGGTTTGGAGCTCGTACAGACATTTACACAAACCTTGTGTTTTCCTGGCTCGGCATGAGAGGACGTTTGTACCACTTCTTCAGCTTCAACCTGATTTAAAACAAACAAATCTCACACTGACGGCGGTAACAGTTAAACCCAGTCAGGGTCCAGGACACGGGGTTCTTTGACAACCGTCTGTTACAGTATCAGAACAGCGAGGTGCATATAGGACGGCGGTGACGAAGAGGCCGGGGTTTGTACATTACAGAGCCTCTCTGAATAGCATAATTACACTTGAGAAGTCCAAGAATAGGAGCTCTTCTCAGAATAGAAGCCCCAGAGTAGGATCAATTGTCAGACTGCATGACTGTACACTTAACACGGAGTCCACGCTCCCCCGGATACCTCGCTCACAATGTTCCTATTCTTAGACACGAGATTAATATCAGCCCGGGTTCTGATTGGAGGGGACGGCGCAAGAGTGTAGAGGAAGTTATTAAACTGGCATTAAATAGGGAGTATGGACTGGCATGAACAATATACTCTATACTTCTAGACATCTGGAGGACCTGATCTTGCTTTAAGGAAGAGGAAAACCAAATATAAAGGATCTGCAAGCTCGTTGAAGTGAAGCGGCGGTCGCTCGTGGTTCTGGTGCCTTTTTCGAACTCTTCTTTTGATTGAATACCTTTGTGTTTTTTTTTAAATCGTAGCTGTGGGTGCTCACAAGAGTAACAGAGAAGGCAAAGATCAATATTATTAATTGAACTCTGATTGTTGGGAATGTCTTGTATGCAGCTGTTTTAGTCCGTCACATGGAGCAGGTGTTCAGTCCCGTCTGCAGCTCACTGTGCAGTTTAAATATCAGTGTAACTACATTTGTTCGCTCCTCGTTTTAAACCGTTTTTAGATTTGTTGCGATATAAAGCAGAGAACTTTTGGGGTGTTTCATTCATCATATTACACACTCAGTTTGACAAAGAAGCTTTAATAACACTGGGGAAATTTCCCTCTGTGAAAACAAGGTAAAATTTTATTTGACAAAAAGGAATGAAGGAGCAAAAAAAAAGACAGATTTTCCTTGAGTCAGCCGTCTGATAGATGATTAGTTCTCTCTGGAGTTTCAGCTGACTGAATCTCTTCTTCCAGTAATTGAACAATGTGGTGAAAGGTACAGGATTGCACCTTCTGTCAGTCAGTCGGACTGAGCTTTGTTTGAGTCAAAAAAGGCATAAAGCTGCAGTCACAAAGGCTCCACTGTTGCTTGATTAAAGCCCTCAGCATCCGTCTGCATGGTCTGCATTCAGCTGCAGCTCGTGCGCCGGGTCGACCGCCACATGGAGTCTGACGGCTGGAACGGAAACTGTGCAGTGCAGTCAAGGATCAGGGCTTTAAATTGAAAATAAATTGACTATCCATCCCGGGGAAAGTCATTCAGAAAACAATTCAGCTGGTCTCCTGCAGCCTGGCTATTATCCGTACAATCATGAGGACTTTCAACACTGTCCACAATGACATAGTCCTTCATTACGACGAACACGGCCTGTGCAGTTTATTCCTTTCAGCAGAGTAAACACAGATTGTTTCCGGGGAGCATGCGCAGCGACGTCCGTCCTGTCTTCTGGCTTCGGAGGCGTGTAAGGCTGTTAGGCTCTTTGGTTTTGGTCTACTAAAGGGGATTTATTCATACATTTAAACAACACAGTGTGAAAAGCCTGATGAAGTCACGCCGTGTGACCCGTCGCACGCGGCGAGATGAAGGTCGCTTGACCAAATTAAATTTACCGTGAGTGCCGCCAGTGTGCAGGAGGCCGTTTGGTGTTTGCAAACTATTGCTTTTTTTCAGAAAAGGTCTCATAGAGCATGAAAAACACCGCTCACACACACAGTAACGGCGTTTCTGAACAGCCAGACTTCACCTGAATAAATGATCTGACTGTCTGTAAATGCAGAGAAATAAAAAAGAACAAAGGGTTAAAAATAAAGACGCTCAGAGACTCTTAAAGTTTGATTTGAATTATACAGCATTCAGTATTCTGTATCTAAAATATCACACTTTACATATCATTCATACTTCATGGTTTTGAACTGATAACGTGATCGACTTACTTATTTCTGTTTGGTTATATATCAAATAACCGTCTGTTAATAACCAGATAATTGTAACTTTCTGTTATAAATGCTGTTTTTCTTTGTCTGTGAAGGAATATAAACATATATGTTCATGCACAGCCCATAAAACATGAAATATTCCTAATTTGGTGTTTTATTTACACGTTTTGTCACAAATGTGCAAACACAAAAGAAAAATTGCTGCTTCAACACAGTAGAGAAAAAAAAAGTTGCATATTTTTTATATATTTTGCTCTTTTATATTTATTATATTATTGTGTGTTTTCAGAAGCATTAACATGCAGCATTTCTTTACTAGTGTTGTTCAGTGGAAACACTCAGGACTCAGCGTGGTCTGTTCACGCCGTGACGAGATGAAAGAGGAAGACTCCGCCTTTCTCTCGGCTTTCAAATCAGATAAATTAATAAATAATCTATCTGCTAATAACTATTTTACTCACACGTTCGCGGCCTGGCTGTTAGAAGCAGGTGTTTGTCGACACTGACAAACATTTCTTTTCTCTTCATCTTCATCTTCATCCCCGTCAATGAAAAACACAAAACACACTAAATTACACGTTTTCTCTCCGGCGTTTGAAAGCACCACCTTCACTGTCTGTAGAGTCTGTGAGGGGAAAAGTGAATAAATGTGTGTTTTTACATATTATTCCGCAACCAGCTGCTTTCATTTTCTCTGCACAGCTCCAAGGTTAAACATAGAATATATATATTTATATATTTATATATATATATATAGAGAGAGAGAGAGGAAGTTTCTATAGTCTGGATGAATAAATAGATTCTGAGTAAATTCTTCCTTCTAGCACCAAATATCAGTAAAAACATTGAAAGAAGTGTAGCTGTGACTCCTCAGCTGTTCATGTTAGCAGCAAAGAGCCTTCATAGAATAATATTAAATA
This sequence comes from Euthynnus affinis, assembly GCA_029490765.1. Classification (NCBI taxonomy): domain Eukaryota; kingdom Metazoa; phylum Chordata; class Actinopteri; order Scombriformes; family Scombridae; genus Euthynnus; species Euthynnus affinis. Next base: position 36,113,714 of record CM055840.1, read on the forward strand.
ATAAAACATTTACAGAATTAATAGAAAGAAAAATACAGACTGGATATTTTTTACTTTGTGTTTTTTCACTTCTAGAACATTTGGAGTCCTTTGAAATGATTATTATTAATATTATTACTAATAATAAGTTGATTGCTACCTTCACTTTAAAATAGATAATACAAGTAAGTTGTTTTTAATAAATGCATCACAGTCTGAATGAGAATAAAACATTTAGAGCAGACTGGCTTTAACTTTTACATCCTGTTCAGTCAAATTTGATCCATTTTTACAACTGAACACATTTTTTAGTCTGAAATTTTACGACTTTTCCTAAAACTTACCTGAATGTAAATGTGTGTGTGTGTGTGTGTGTGTGTGTGTGTGTGTGTGTGTGTGTGTGTGTGTTCCTGTGATGTTCACACAGACAAACCAGCGACACACTCGTCCGATTCGCAGCAATTTTAATGGAACAGATTCTTCTTTAAATTCCTTTCCAATCACTCATCCTGTCACGCTGAGTGTTCTTGACGGGGTGTGAATAGAGTCGAGCCTCCCTCCCTCCTCCCCCCCCCTCCCCTCTCCTCCTCCCCCTCCTCCCCCCTCTGTCTGCCCCCTGCTCACCTCTCCACTGCTTTTGTAAACCACAATGAGTTCTTGTCTGCTTTTACTGAAGTGCTTTTTCTTTTTTCTTCCTTTCCTCGTTTTTCTTTTTTCTCTAAAACGTTGCAGCTATTGACAAGTTTGTACCTGTCATCTTCAAACCCATCATTTGGAGCATGTGTGTGTGTGTGTGTGTGTGTGTGTGTGTGTGTGTGGCACATTGCAAGCTGAAGAAGGAAAATTAAAGGACTCGAAGTGTTTTTGTAGTGAAGGAAAGAACGCGTCTTTAACGTATCATATATCTGAACACAGAGAAGCATCATTTTCATGCACACGTCACGTATGTTCACACGTCACTGTGTCACTAACTGACTGGCTGCTGCAGTTGTATTTTAAGCTTCTCTTACTTTGGATCATACAGACGTCTTTTATGATGATGATTTATTGTTGCATTTCTCTTTAAACTCTCTTCAAACATCTCAGAAATCATCTTTGAATCATAAACACCATGAAAACCACAAAAAAAAATACAAAAACAACCAAAATATACACGTTAATAACGTCTAAATCACAAACAAAAAGTCGCTTTTAACACAAAATGTGCAAAAATGTGAGCGAACTAAAGAAGATGCATCACCGTGTGCGCCTCTTGAACCATGCAGAGTATTAATTTCGGCCTCTGAAGCCACGTTTGGCCTCTCTTCTTCTTCTTCTTCTTCCTGCAGACGTTCATCTACAGCTGCCTCTCTCTTGCAGCATGTTTCTATCCCATAATGCTTCAGGTGTGCACTTCACTGAACTCCGGCCCACAACAAGCTACATTCAATGACCTGCAGATCTTTTAATTTTTGACATAATGTATGTTAGTTCAGTTTTAAATTAAACAACCTATTTATTACATTTTAACACATTTTAATGATTCTATGAACTCAAACTCTATTAAATTATTACAAACAAATATAAAATAAACACTCAGATGTAAAATATGTCTCTGTCTCTCAGACGGTTACAAACAGGAAGCAATTAAATCAGACGAGCTTTAAAAAACAAACATTTTCATATATTTGAAGATGTTTTTTTATTATTTTTTTCCATCTGTTTGTTCTCCTCTCTCATCCACTTCTTCCGTCTCCATGGTGATAATCAGTGATCTTCTCTTTGACGTTTGCCTTCATGAACGTTATTATGATGCCGTCTTGCATCATACGTACTGTACACATTACATGAGGAGAAGATATTTAAGCTGAGAGCTCCTCCTCCTCCTCTTCTTCTTCTTCTCTCTTCATATCATCACCATCCTGTCGACTTCAGAGATATTTGCAGCCTGAATACTTTGCATGTTGATGGAGTACACACACACACACACAGATTTAAAGTGTGTGACAGAGGAATGAATCACATATCGATACCTGTGGAAAAGCTGGAACATCCTGCGACATCGATATCTCATTTGGTTCACGAGATTCAAATCTGAGGTGGAGAAAAAGCGTCTGTCTGAGGATCAATGAGCGTCTGAGCGTCGTTACTGATATCAATCGATCCGCTCTCACACTGTTGTGACCTTCACAGCAACTCCATCAGTAAATATCATCACCTTCCTGTTTCTCCTCCACGTCACCTTTCTCACCTTTTAGTCTCCGGCAGACGTTTCTGCTCCTTCCAGTCAGCTGGTTATTTAATCGCTTTGTGTGTGTGTGTGTGTGTGTGTTTACTTTGAGTCTACACATTATTTCATTGCCTTAAATTAAGACGATCATCATCATCATAAATTCTTGCTGTGTTGTGGAAAGAAGACGTGACATCATTCTTCCAGGAACAAGAATGTAAACAAACAAAACGACAACATGGCCGTCGTCACTACCCAGGGTGCATCACTGCTCCGTCTGCACCGCACACGCATATGACCTCTGACCCCTACGTACGGCAAACCCATTACAAAAACGATCATGTGTGTGTCAGTGTGATGATATGAACGCTCTTTGTACAACATAATGTTTAAATAAAGCCGCTTACACTCAACTCTACTGTTGTTTGTCCGAGTGGTGTTGCCGTACTTCGCTCTCCTAGACGGCGGACCTGCTTGCACATGCACGAGTAGCGGCGATGGCGTCAGGAGCGATGTGTATGATGCTGGCTGTCCGGTTGCCATGGTACCACAAACCTTATCCACATCGCTCCTCTTCTGTTGCGCTGTGACTTTTATTCTCTTGTTTTATTTCCATATTTAACACTTTTTAACTGTTTTTATGTCTTTTTACTTGTGTTGCTTTTATGTTATTCTGTTTTAAAACCTTTTATACTCGATGTAAAGCTCCGATCGCACCGATTGGTCAGCGCCAGTAAGTTTTAATCCTATGTGTGAATTGTTCTGTATGTCTTCAGTATGGAGCGACTGTTTTTTGCTTTTTATGAAAAGTGAAATTGTTTCAGCGAGTCGTTAAAGAGAAAAGCAGTTAATGACTTCTGAGGTCCGTCTGACTGAAATATTACATTTATAATGACGGCGGCTGATTAAAAGTCTGCAGATTTCTAATAAAAAAGACAACTGAGGGTTTATTTTTAATTCCAATTATCATCACACTGTGTTGTCTGGTGTTATTGTGAGCTGTCAGCAAACACTCTGAGAACTACAATCATCATTATGGCTTCAGTGTCCTCAATGATCTCTGTGTTTGTTTTAAAGCCGGAGAGGCAAACACAAGCCTGAGACGATAAAATGATTCTGCTTTCCTATGAAATATATATATGTGCTGCTTGTTGTTGCATTGTTGTAAACTCTCTGGAGGATGCATATAAAACATGACACATATATGATATTAACCACAGTAACTAAAGGCAGCGTAAAGTGATGCAGAAGCAGAAGAAACATCACAAGGAAAACACAACTTATTATGTGAGTCTTCATGTTCGAGGTTGAAGAAATGATCTGATACTTTAATAAAAGCACCATTTCAGCTACAGGTGTTTTTATTTTCTCGTCTAGAAGAGTTCAAGTTCAAGAAGCTGCAGAGACAAACAGCTGATTATAATGAAGGTGGTTTTTATTTATGATGTGAGTTTAAAGTCAGGAAGGATAAAAGCCGACATGACAAACAAATCTAACTGAAGAATAACCAAGAAATCAAACAACAACAACAACTAACCTCTATAATGAACATAAACATGAGAAAACAAGGTGAACAAAAACTGATGAATTTATTCTATTTATTTTTGGGGTCACATTTAGTTATTGTATATAATTTAACCTTCAACTGTATTAGTTACCTCATAGTTTTATCTTGCTGTGACACTATTAGCGCTACTAGCTGCTAACACTGATCTCGCTACGTGTTCCAGGCCCAGAGTCTGACTGCAACACGAGGCTGAGAAGAGGTCATTTATGCCACCATTTCATTAATATTTTTGTTAAAGGAAACATATTCTTCACATTTCCAGCCTCTATATTTATATTCTGGTTCTCTACTGGAATAAAAACTCCTTATTTATCTTCTACTGGTCCTTTATGCAGCCCCTCAGTTCAGCCTCTGTCTGAAACAGGAAGTTTTAGCTCCTGTCTCTTTAAGAGAGGCCCCGCCTCCTGATGAGCCCTGCTCTGCTCTGATTGGTCAGCTTTCAGGAAGCTTCCTCCGGCTCCGGAGGCTACGTAAACAAACTATAGTAGCAGGATTTCACTTCTTTTTCTCCTTCTTTACTCACAAACGTTCAACTTCTCACATCCATCCGTACAACAACACATGGAAACACCTTAGCAACCGCCTTAGCAACCAAGGGTACGGAAAGGACGGCCATTTATGGGCATGTGCGACAAGCTGAGATAAGCTTGTTAGCCCTGAGTTTTGACTTGCAGGCAGCATCATAACAGCAGAATATACAACCTTCCCTCTGACCTGCTTCCTCAAACACAGACTTTAAATGTGTGATAGTGAATAAATAAATATGAAAGTTGTTGATAACATGAAAGCAGCACTCAGCAGTGAGAGCGTCCTCGGCTCTGTTGAAGGCGGCTAGTGTTTTCCACGCTACTGTACTCAGAGTGAGTGTTCAGATTAGGTTAATAACGTGTGTCGTCCTGCAGCACAGGCCGGCTTAATGTGAAGTTTCTGGACTGCAGATAAAATGAAAAACCTGGCGAGTGTCACCGTCTCCCTGTTTGATTATTCCCCTTTCATATTCAGCTACACTCACACTGCAGGCAACAAACACACACACACACACAGCATTGATGTCCATTCATTCTGACCAACCTAACCAAACCTTAACCAATTCATACCTAACACTAACCAGGACCTCAGAAATAAGCTTTTGCATTATTATTAGGACACACACACACACTCAGAGAAACAGGAGGCTGCACACAAAGGCAAATATACACAGCAAGGTGCACAAACACACACACACACACAGGGGCACAACAATTCAATGTCACAGGCATTTTGCTATCATCTCAGCCATGGTTAGTATTCTGTCACAGTGCCCAGTGTAGTATGAAGCAGTGCTCATTTGTATGTTGATAAAATGTAATCTCCCAGGTGCCTGGCTGAATTTGTGAACACTTTTCCTTCTGACATTTGCAGAATGCCAAGCAACACATTGCTCTGCCAGCCAGGGTGGAAGAGAGTGTGTGTGTGTGTGTGTGTGTGTGTGTGACACTGACTGTATGTGTTACACGTGCCAGTCAAGACTTATTAGCTTTGTGTCTCTGTTTTCCATATATGCGTCTATGAATGTGTGTGTATTGTGTGTCTTTATATCCTCTTTCGTCCCAAGAGGTGTGTGTGTGTGTGTGTGTGTGTGTGTGTGTGTGTGAGGGATTAAGCCGCCACTGTTTGCTCAACACAGCAGATAAAGACGATAATGCTCATATATATATAATAGGAATTAAGTTTTACAATAATTTATAACAATGCATGAAGTGTCTGAGCCGGTTTAACGAGGAGTCACTCAGACCTTCGTTCAGGATGTTTTCTGTCCTCGTTCGTCCTCCGACGTCTGAACTTCATCAGTAAATATCAGGTGGAGGGAAACTTTCAGACCTCTGAGAAACTTCTAGCTGTTTATTAACTGTTACAGCATTTTTACCTTTTTCTCTCTGATGCAGGTGCATACATGAATAAACCAGCCTGGTAATAGTTTATCTTACTCTCCTTCTCTGCGGATTTACATTCATATAATAATAATATCTATAATATCTTTATTATTACAGCACCTTTTAAGAAAAAGCAGAACACTGCAAAGCAAAGACATGAAACATAAAACAACAGCAGGTCTGACTTTAAAAAGACGGCGTCCAAAGACAAAGAGAGACAATAAAGAAATGATAAAAAAAAGTTTAAAAGAAAGATGAAAAGTTTTAAAAGTTTAAAAGAAAAATGATTTAAAGACGACATAAAGGCCAGTCTGTAGAAACAGGTTTTCAGAAGTGATTTAAAGGAAGTTACTGAATAAATGACTAAATTGTTTTCATGTAACTTTGTATGAATGAAGCTACATTTATATTATATTTTTTATATTATTATATGAAGACTCGTTGGTGTTTCACATCCTGACTCCGCTGTGTGTTCAGCTTTGACTTGTCGTTTCCTTTAAATATTAATCAACATGTTGATCTTCGAGTCACTGCAGACTTGTTGAGTTGTGTTCTTACATTATCCAAAATGTTTCCAACAGTTTTCAAACCCAGAGAAATCTGTTGTTTTTATCAGCTAACAGCTAACAGCTAACAGCTAGCAGCCCCTCCAGGAAACAAACAGCTGCAGAAATATTGATATTTTAGGTGAAACAGCTTTTAGTAGTATTTTTTAACTATTTTAATCTGTGTGTTCGTTTGATTTTGGAGAAGAGGAGACCTCTGTGGATAATTTGTCGATGAACGCCTGAATGTAAAGTTATCAGAGAAATAAACTGGGCAAACGTTAGCAGCAGCTCGGCTAACAGCCCCTCCAGGAAGTCCGCTGCTCGCCCAACATGGTGGAGAAACACTGATTTTTTAGCTGAAACTGCTTTATTCAGTGTTTTTACCTGTAATCAGTGGGTCCGTTTGTTCTGGAGAGGAGGAGACCTCTGCGGGTAAAAACATCCTGAACCATCAACACTGGAGTAATCCTATCCCACTGAAGCTGCTGGTTTAACAACCAAGACAACAACTCCCATCATCCCTTGCTGCTTCAACCTTCTCAGCTGAGTTTGAACTCTCATGTTTGGACGTCTTTTGACCTCCGTATCATCAAACCATGGCTGAGTCAGACATGTTTGTGTTTCTCAGAGCGATAAAACATCTGAAACCATAAAAAGCTTTTCTCTCTGTGTGAAGGACACGCGTGTTGCTCCGTGTTTGACATTGACACGAGGTCAGTTTGCTCTCTTGTGTAATGAAACTAATTGTGTTATCCGCTAACTCTGACCTTTGGAAACGTGTCCTGTTTGTAATTTATCTCTGGCCGAGCGGCAGGGAACAGGTTCCAAACAGCGTCTCATCGTTCCTGCACCCTGAAAGCTCTGATGATGGTTTAGTTGGCCGTCGTTCAGCAGCATCACACCTGAGCTGAAGTGGCGTGATGCTGATTTGGACATCGACCCTTCAGCTGGACCGTGTTGCTCCTTAAAGCTGCATCGTCTTTGGCATCCAGAGTGTTGTTGGGCGGCTCGCCGACAGTTTGTTTATCAGAGGTTGTTTGTTGTTGTTGTTTGTGGAAATGAGGTTGATTCTGTGAGCTGAAAAAACCGAGACGACCTCAAAGAGAATAAAATGCTTCATAAAGCTGAAGGTGAAAGAAGCAGAGTCGCTCTTTAAAGGCTTCATCTAAATGTTAGTAGTTCATCACTGAAACAAGTCAAAGCTTCATTAGCAGCAGTTTAACAACAGAATAACAATATTAATGTTTTCTGTCTTTTAAAAGCTCTTTAAAGCTCTATTCTCATCAGGAATGTGGAGAAACTAGAATAAAAAAATTTATATGAAATACTAACAATAATTAATAATAATTAATAATAAACTTTACTATCTGACTAACTAAGCAGCCAATCAGAGTGAAATTAAAGTCACATTCTGTAGTTTTCTTTATAATACACATCATATTAGGATTATTGTTTTTTTTTTTTTGTTTGTTTGTTTGTGTTTTTTATTTTTATTTTTTATCGTCATTTTTATGTATTTCTAACTTGTGGCACATGTTCTTACACTACGTGTGTTTTTATTGTCTTATTCAACTTCCTGTGAATTCCATTTCTGTGAAAGGTGCTATACTAAATAAACGTATTATTATTATTATTATTATTATTATTAACTAATGAGGATGCTGACTTTTTGAATTAGCTAATTCAAAATGTAATGAGTGACAGTCCTAGTATAATATTTATATAACCAATAAAATTAACAATGAACATTTACAACAGATTCTGAAACATAAACATTTCATGTCCAAAAAGGAAGCAGCAACAAGCTCGTCTCTGATCTCTGCTCCTGTTTCGTTTAGTCCAACCACAGAACCAAACCTTTATGATCATCCTCTTCATTCATAATCAAATCTACCAAATCAATCATGTGAAATAAAAAGCTTCAGTACGTTAGAAAGTCAGGAGATGAAGCTAACGTTAGCTTACGTGAACTAACGTTAGCTTAATTTGCTAGCCAGTAGAATCAACCGTAACCGGCTAGAAAGGAGACGTCTGCTCTCGTCTTTTTGTGAAATCAAAAACCAAACGTTTTCAAAAAGACTGCTTCACCAGACTTTTGTTAATATTAAATCATCAGTGTGAATTCATACGAGTCAGATTTGATGGTGTTGGACCTGCGACAGGAAGTGTAACCAGCCTTTCTCTCTCTCTCTCTCTCTCTCTCTCTCAAACATGGAGTATTTGTATTTTGCTGCTCGTCTGCTGTGAACACACATCTCCACTTGAAGCAGCGTGACCTATGTGTCATGTCATGTTGCTGCATTTCTCTCCGCAGGCGCTGAGATACAGAGACCGAGTCATCTCTTTCAAAGACTGTGGCGTTTAAAGTATCAGTGCAATCTTTGCGTCCCTCTTCTTCTTCTTCTTCTTCTTCTTCTTCTTCCTCTCTCTCTCTCTCTGTCTGCGTCTGGGTACACTCATCCCCCCGAGGAGTCCGTGTCAAACAGTGAGGAGCTGATATCAAAGGTTGTGTTAGCCCCCTACGGGTTTGGGATCAGAGGGGTCGAGCCAGGAAGAGGCGAAATGAGACGAGAGGAAGGAGGAGGAGGAAGGAGGAGGAGAGGATGAAAGTGGAGAATAGTAATTATTTTGGAGGGGAGAGATTTGTCATATCAAATTGTAAAGCGACGTTAAAAGAAGTAACAAGCAGAGTGGATCGCAGCCAAAAGAACAAAAGAAAGTAAAGCTGTCTTCTGCTCTTGCCAAGGTCTTCTCTTCGTCCTTTCTGCCTGGTGGGTCAGGAGATGACAGGAGGAGAGGGAGGAGGAGGAGGAGGAGGGATGGAGGAGATGGAGAGAAAACACTGTGCTCAGGGGGAGGAGACGGGAAATAGAGTCATCAGAAAGACAAACTTTCTTCAAAAAAAAAACAACAACAAATGTCAAACTAGAATGCATTTCCTGCGGAAAATGCGTGTGAATGCTGAAAACTGAATGAATTGCAAAGCACTGCTGAAAATACTAAACACTTCAGGATTCCCATCATTACAAATAGAATGTGATTAACATGGCATGTTACATTTAAGAGATTTGGTAGATAATAAGTAGTATGGTGCTGATTTATTTATGACCACAAGGTGGCGCTATTGCTGCCATGATTCAGTATGTCGTGCAGATTCTCATGGAAAACCTGCCTATCAAGTTTCATTCCATTAACAACAGAATTGCTGAAATATCATGTTATAAGGTGACTTTAGCGCCCCCTGTGGGCAGAATTTTGTGAAATTTTACACACTTGTGTAAGGTCACGTTGTGTACAACATCCCCAAATTTGGTCACGATCCGATTCATTATTGAGGAGTTATCGGCCATTAAGTGCATTAGGCCACACCTCCAAAAGTTTGTTAGCCGATAACAGACAAACGGTAAGTGATATCTCAATACAAATGAATAGGTCTTGTTCAGGGTCCTCTAAATATGGTATGTACCAAGTTTGGTGAAGATTGGATGAAATATGAGCCGACAGGAGCAAAACATATGTTTATGAAAAAAAACAAAATGGCGGACAATTTTTAAGACGCAAATGGGCGTGGCCTATATCATTCTAATCAGGGTCATCCAAGGAACATCCTGACCAAAAAGCTTTTTGATAGGACTTACCGTTCATGAGTTATTAGCCAAAACGCAAAACATTGAATAACTGACCACATGGTGGCGCTATTGATACCATATTTTAATATGTTAAGCATTTCTAGGTGGGACACCTTTATATCAAATATGAACATTCTAGTACTTTTAGTTTTTGAGATATTAGCTTTCAAAGAAATCCTCCCATAGACTGCCATTATAAATTTTAATATTTTTAAAAATTCATATAAAATCAATGGTTCATGATAAAAAGCTGAAAAGTAACAGCACACTTCTCCTGAAAGAGCTGAACATTTTGATATATGAATGGTGTCTGTAGCTCAAAGTATAGAGCAGTTGAAAGCCGCCGAAAAACATATGGAAGAATAATAATAATAACTAGAGATGCATTTCCTGCGGAAAATGCGTGTGAATGCTGAAAACTGAATGAATTGCAAAGCACTGCTGAAAATACTAAACACTTCAGGATTCCCATCTGTACAAATAGAATGTGATTAACATGGCATGTTACATTTAAGAGATTTGGTAGATAATAAGTAGTATGGTGCTGATTTATTTATGACCACAAGGTGGCGCTATTGCTGCCATGATTCAGTATGTCGTGCAGATTCTCATGGAAAACCTGCCTATCAAGTTTCATTCCATTAACAACAACAGAATTGCTGAAATATCATGTTATAAGGTGACTTTAGCGCCCCCTGTGGACAGAATTTTGTGAAATTTTACACACTTCTGTAAGGTCACGTTGTGTACAACATCCCCAAATTTGATCACGATCCGATTCATTATTGAGGAGTTATCGGCCATTAAGTGCATTAGGCCACGCCTTCAAAAGTTTGTTAGCCAATAACAGACAAACGGTAAGTGATATCTGAAAACAAATGAATAGGTCTTGTTCAGGGTCCTCTAAATATGGTATGTACTAAGTTTGGTGAAGATTGGATGAAATATGAGCCAACAGGAGCAAAACATATGTTTATGAAAAAAAACAAAATGGCGGAAAAATTTTAAAATGCAAAAGGGCTTGGCCTATATCATTCTAATCAGGGTCATCCAAGGAACATCCTGACCAAAAAGCTTTTTGATAGGACTTACCGTTCATGAGTTATTAGCCAAAACGCAAAACATTGCATAACTGACCACATGGTGGCGCTATTGATACCATATTTTAATATGTTAAGCATGTCCAGGTGGGACACCTGTATATCAAATATGAACATTCTAGCACTTTTAGTTTTTGAGATATTAGCTTTCAAAGAAATCCTCCCATAGACTGCCATTATAAATTTTAATATTTTTAAAAATTCATATAAAATCAATGGTTTATGATAAAAAGCTGAAAAGTAACAGCACACTTCTCCCGAAAGAGCTGAACATTTTGATATATGAATGGTGTCTGTAGCTCAAAGTATAGAGCAGTTGAAAGCCGCCGAAAAACATACGGAAGAATAATAATAACTAGAATGCATTTCCTGCGGAAAATGCGTGTGAATGCTGAAAACTGAATGAATTGCAAAGCACTGCTGAAAATACTAAACACTTCAGGATTCCCATCATTACAAATAGAATGTGATTAACATGGCATGTTACATTTAAGAGATTTGGTAGATAATAAGTAGTATGGTGCCGATTTATTTATGACCACAAGGTGGCTCTATTGCTGCCATGATTCAGTATGTCGTGCAGATTCTCATGGAAAACCTGCCTATCAAGTTTCATTCCATTAACAACAACATAATTGCTGAAATGTCATGTTATAAGGTGACTTTAGCGCCCCCTGTGGGCAGAATTTTGTGAAATTTTACACACTTCTGTAAGGTGACGTTGTGTACAACATCCCCAAATTTGGTCACGATCCGATTCATTATTGAGGAGTTATCGGCCATTAAGTGCATTAGGCCACACCTCCAAAAGTTTGTTAGCCGATAACAGACAAACGGTAAGTGATATCTGAAAACAAATGAATAGGTCTTGTTCGGGGTCCTCTAAATATGGCATGTACCAAGTTTGGTGAAGATTGGATGAAATATGAGCCGACAGGAGCAAAACATATGTTTCTGAAAAAAAACAAAATGGCGGAAAATTTTTAAGACGCAAATGGGCGTGGCCTATATCATTCTAATCAGGGTCATCCAAGGAACATCCTGACCAAAAAGCTTTTTGATAGGACTTACCGTTCATGAGTTATTAGCCAAAACGCAAAACATTGAATAACTGACCACATGGTGGCGCTATAGATACCATATTTTAATATGTTAAGCATGTCCAGGTGGGACATCTGTATATCAAATATGAACATTCTAGCACTTTTAGTTTTTGAGATATTAGCTTTCAAAGAAATCCTCCCATAGACAACCATTATAAATTTTAATATTTTTAAAAATTCATATAAAATCAATGGTTTATGATAAAAAGCTGAAAAGTAATAGCACACTTCTCCTGAAAGAGCTGAACATTTTGATATATGAATGGTGTCTGTAGCTCAAAGTATAGAGCAGTTGAAAGCCGCCGAAAAACGTACGGAAGAATAATAATAAAAAAAAAAAAAATAAAGAATTGGATAACAAGCATCACAGAAAGAATTTTATAGTTTAAATGTACAAAAAGCTTCTTTTCTCTCCTGGACAGTCACATGATCGGCTGTCCTCCAGTTCCAACATTGGAAACGTGTGAAAAGGCGTCAGAAGAAGCTAAAAGTGACGGCCGCTAGCTGCTACCTGCTAGCTGCTCAGACTGACTCCTGTTCACAAAGCTTCAACGTCTCTACAAACACAGAGTCAATCTTTGTTTTCAACGAGTCCTTCAGGTCTCAGTCTCTACGTTCAGGCCCTCTAAAGTGTTCACTGGTGGACATTTTGACTAGAAGACTAGATTGAGTTTAGCCAAAGTGTGTGTGAGAGACGACACTCTGAACTCCAAACAGAAACGACAGCGCCGACCAGAAGCTGCAACTCGAAGCTTCAAACCGGCTCCAATGAAACCAGCAGGTGACGTCACACTTACACTACATCCATTACATTTACATTTACAGAAATATTTCCCCTAAATTCCACCGGGCGCATAAGCTGATCGCTGCCACTCTAGTCCATGTACCTGATTCCACCAGCACGGAGCAGATGGAGCTGGACAGGAAGTCAGACACAGAAACAGCATTGAACATCCAGTAAATTTTCAAAATACAACACCACATGCAGACTCCTGGTCGTATATCAACAATAAACACAATTAAAACAGATGCATAAAGAAACCATTTAACTACGTAGCCTACTTAACCACAGCAGAAACACAAAAATCAATGAACGCTGAAGAAGTTAAAAAAAAATTGGGCAGTTTAGTTGCCCTGCTACTGCAGTAATTACGGTAACTTTATCAGCTTTGCCCAGGCTGCTGTAATTACTGTAGTAGGAGTGCTACTGACTTTAAACGGCGGATGGTTCCCTGCAGTGAGGCCGCTCCGCTTCTGACAAATTTAAATCCTTAATTGTTGTTTAAATGATTATACTGATAATCGTATTAAAAATGCGGCTATTATTCACTTTTTCTGTCTTATGATCACAGCTTTAGTTAAATATTACAATTAATGATACCAGCTAGCTGTAGCTCAACATTTATAATTCATATAAACAACATAAAAAATGAACAACAGAGTGTCAGTGCTGTTGAGAAGCAACCAAAGTTTTGATTCATAATCACATTATTTAAATCATGAATATTCTGATTGGAGTCATGCAATCAAAAACAAATACATCTCTGCTCAGTCGACAGCAGCTCTCGCTCACATGAGCTCTGCTGAGAAGAATGTAAATGAAAACATATTTATCTTCTGACACTGTTGAGACCTCACTTAGCAATTCAACGACCAAATGAAAATACACTTTCACACAGAACTTATTCACATATTAATGGCTGCATATAGTTGGCAGGCTGTTGGGTTTTTTTTTTTTTTTTTTGCTTGGCAGTGTTTTTCTTCAGCCCAGCTGGAGTGTTAAAGGTCAAAAGAGATGGGGAGATGTTTACAGCGCAAATTACATACAAGCACAGAAGCCTGGGGAGAGCTTACAGGCTCCAGTGGGCCTGACTTGACTCATTAGTTTAGAACTGCTGCAGCTCCCGTCAGCGTTGTAAGGCCAGGAGATCTGACAACAGCACTTCACTGATAAAGTGGCAAAGTTTTTGGATTTCATTTTCATCAGAGCGCTATATGGAACATGTCAGTGAAGACGTGCTGGAGCGTCTCCTGCAGCAGGAAGGCAAAGCTCCCTGAATGCCGACGCTTCCAGTGTTTCCCAGTCAAACCCTAAAACCTGCCGTTATTGCACAAGATGTATGAGTTAATGTGACTTTAAATGAGGTGAATACTAATAACTTTATTTATAGAGCAACTTTCATACAAAATAAATGACATGCACCAACTTAAATGAACATGAAAACATGTACGTGTACATTAGATAGAAAATGAAACCCAATACATTGTAATCGTGGTAATTTGAGACTTAAAGCTCTAATCTGTAATTATTCCTCATTAAAACATGTAAAAACAACTAGACCTATGTTCTATATGTTGTTGAGTTGTGTACTTACATTATCCCAAATGTTTTCTTTATTCAGATTAACTGCAGTTTGTCAGAGATCAGCTGTGCTTCTCTGGCCTCAGCTCTGAAGTCCAACCCCTCCCATCTGAGAGAGCTGGATCTGATTAATAGTTTTCGGTTTTGGCAGCAGAGAATTCACCACTTTAAAGCTTTTTTGTCCAGATTAAACAAACAAGATGTAACATGTTAATCAGTGCAGGCTAGCTGTTTCCCTCTGTTCCCAGTCTTTATGCTAAGCTAAGCTAACTGCTATCTGTGAGTGAAGAATCAGTCTGAACAACGACAAGATTTCACAACATGTTGAACTATTATTTTATTATTCCTCATTAAAATGTGTAAAAGCAACTAGACCTATGTTCTATATGTTGTTGAGTTGTGTTCTTACATTAATGTTCAAACCCAGAGAAATCTGTCATTTTAATCAAAGTAACGGACTGTTTCATTTGGTGGCCTGTCAATGGCGTCATACCTCCTCTACCAAAGAGTATAGTGCACAAGATGCATGCGTCGGCGCCGTGTTTGTCCGCTACAATGGCGTCTACCAAAGACTAACTTACACACATACAAGATAATACATGGGCTTTGTTGTGCTTGTTCCACACAAACTGTTAGAAATGGACTTTTATTCAGTTTGAAGCCACATTTTCATGATAAATTTAGCTGGTTTTTAACTTCATCTTTTAGCCGCAAGAAGGATTTTAGTCATTGGACGTCTGGATCTTAAGTTATCAGAGAAATAAACTGGGCAAACGTTAGCAGCAGCTCAGCTAACAGCCCCTCCAGGAAGTCCGCTGCTCGCCCAACATGGTGGAGAAACACTGATTTTTTTAGCTGAAACTGCTTTATTCAGTGAATTGAAGAAGGACGTTGAGCTTCAACAATTCTCGGTGGAGAGCTAAACCCAAAATCCAGCAGACTTGTTCCAAAAATGCTTTAATGTTTTAAGTATAAAGGTTCAGTTCACTCATATATACAAGGGAGGAGTTAGTACTCAGCTGGAGGTTGGACCCAACCATTTGGGAACCAATCAGCCTTCTCATCCCATGGTTCTAGACACAGGGACCAATCTCAAGTCTACAATGAAATCTGCTTTAATTAGTATTTTAATGATTTTAATCAGCGTAGTACTGAAGCTGCTGGTTTAACAACCAAGACAACAACTCCCATCATCCCTTGCTGCTTCTCACCGTCATCACACTCCTCACACTTTGATTGAAATTACATATTGTGCGTTTAAGACCCATGTAATAGTGTTAACTTGTGTAAATGACGTCCTTTAAAGTGTTTAGTTGCATCTTCAGTCATCGATCCAGGTTTACAGGAACATGTGATGACTTAGATTCTTCAAACAAGGAACGATCTGCGCCACAAAACAAAAAGCCTGCACTAATTTTTAGATCATTCTTCTGCAGAGTAAAATTAGGATGATCCCTAATCAATGCTAGTAATGAATGAGCCTCTTAAAGTCACAGCGCTCCTCCAGCGAGGCAGAATATTCTGGTTCCCTTTTGTATATAATGTATGAAAGAGACTCAGAGCTGAGGGAGCAGATAGAGAGGAAAGATAGAGAGCAGAATCTGCTGCTCAGTCTATTAACAATTAAGAATCCCGATCTCCCTCCATTCTCCTTGAACTGTATTGGACAGCAGAGACTGTATCTCAGCGTTCAATTGGTCACTGTCAGGACGCCGCGAGCCCGACTGTCCAACTGAAATCAAGACGGTGCTCAATATAATGGATTCCTATTGGTTTCTGCCGGCCAGACAAACGACATTGGAGAGGTGAGGAAAAATGGCTTATTGATGAGTGTCTGAAAGTGTGCAGGCTCTCAGGACACACACACACACACACACACACACACACACACACACACACACACTTACACACTGTTTTGTTACCTGTGAGGACGTTTCATTGACTTCAAATTCACTTTCTTGAGGTTTAACCTCACCAAAAACAAGTCTCCACCTCTTAAAATAAATGGTTAACCTTGTGAGAGCAGGGTTTGTGTGTGTTATTATCTTATATTTATTATCACTTATGAAAATATTATGACATAAAGATCCTTTCAAAAGCTTGCAAGCAAAATTTACAGGCCCTTTAAAGCTCATTTTGAGACATTTTACAGAGAGAAATGTCTGTTTTTGTCTGAACATGTTTAAAGAACAGCATCAAGCTTCTGCTCCCAGGCTGCTGCTCTTCTTCTTATTAATGTTACAACAAATGTCTTTTGGGGTTTTGAATGATATTTCCTTCCAGACTGGAGCAGACGTTCTGGGTTTATCAGTGACCCAGACAGACTGGCTGATAGTTTCAGTGTGTTTACTGTGTATATATTTTATTAATAAAACACTGTGCTGATTAATAAAGAGCTTCTGTTCCCTGAGACACGTGTGTGTGTGAGCCCTGTTGTTTCATGTTATGTGAGGTTTTATATTCACACACCGGCCAATAACGTCACTTCTCTCCTGTGTGTCCTTCAACTTCTGCATTAGTCATCAAATTGTTCACATTTCATTACTATATATCTCTATATATTAATTCTGCAGCTCTTCCCCTGCCTGTGTTTGGCTATCAGGATCTGTTCCTTTGGGGGAACAGTAATGCATGCTCACATAAACAAACTGCGCTGCCCTGAGGCTCGCTGAATAAAACATGCAGATGCTGAAATCCTATGCAATTCTCCCTCTAAGTATATTTGTAATTTTATGCTAATTTGTTATCTTAAAGCGCCTGCCGTGCCGTCCCCTTGTTTCCCACTATGAAGAACTGTAGTGTTTGTTCATTGATATAAATGCAGCTACCCTTGGGTGTGTTGAATATTATATATACAGTATCAACCCTGAGATTTAATAACGTGCACATGTGTGTGTGTGGTTCATGAGTTTCAATTACAGAGACAGAGGATGCATTCATGGCTGCTTGATGATAGTGATGCTGACTGCCAGACGCGTCTCCGTGGACCTGTAGGAGATTTAATATGATTTCAAGGCGGGACACAGATGAGAAACGTAGTTATCGCAACATACTGGCATTGTTATCGTACACAGAGCGGCTCTCAAACCCGAGATGAAGAAGGCACTCGACAGGGCGCATATATTAACGTCATAATTAAATTTCATACTGTGTGTTGATTAAAAAGCAGTGACGGTTAACGTTTTATTAACCGTGTCATTGCTATAAAACTACAGTCCCCATCCTGCCACTCCACTGTTTCCTGTTCAAGGAAACCTTCATTTAAATTATTGATAGTATTGACACACTGTTTATATTCTGTACACATCAGCTGACAAACATAATCGCTGTCTGGATTATGTTCACAGGTGATGTTTTTTTCCAATGAATTAAGCGCTTTATTTATGTACCGTGATGCATTTTTAACGAGGTTTGAACCAGAGAAGCTCTTTGGTTTCAGGTTAAATGTTAAATGTTAACAAAACATGTTGCGTCTCAAGCCTGAAGTCACTTTTTCAGAGTCTGAACACGACCAGAAATGAGACACAGTCACTGGGTTTTCAACAGTAATAACAGCAATAACTCAAACTGCATCACATTTCTAGCAAAAATGCATCTGCTGTTGCAGTTTAGTAGAATATAAAACACAATTTCAGAGACGTATTCTTGACAGATTAGAGACACACATCCCAGCATGCACCAGTAAAACCAGCATCAGGTACTTTCTCCTCCCCCACGCCAAGGACACTAAATTATGTATAAGTAAAGGATAATGTCCAGCGAGCAGGTCATTATACAGGGTGACAGGGGTGAAGTCATTTCACAATAATGACCCCGTTCGCTGTGCGTTATCCTGCTTATTACACAGCTATTAACTAAAGAAATCAATAAACTGACACAAAATATTGATTTAAAAACGATTTTATTGCTTCTGTTAGAATCTACAGTTGGAGCTGTGCACATAAAAAACTCTGTAGCCTTCTTAAAATGAGATTATTCAGCAAAATAATTCACATTAAACTGAACATTTCAGTTGATGGTGAAGTGTACGGAGCCCCTAAAGTCCCAAAAAGCTAAAAAGTGGTGTTTTTTTATCTTGTGCGCACAAGTTATTTATCTCAGCTGATAACAATCTTATGTCTCTGTGCAAGAACAGCAACAATTTCACTGTATCACGTTCCAAGATGAGAATAAAACTTGATTATCTCAGTTCTCTCCTGAGTTCATAGTGCACACAAGATTAAAAAAAATACCACTTTTTGTGACTTTAGGGGCTCCGTAGAAGTGAATGTTGACGTTGACGTTTCTGTCCTCATTCATCTCCATGTTTCCAAAATGAAAAAAATAATTGTCTGGTTATATAGATGATGTTGTGCTGAAAAAAAAGATACCAAACATGATATATAAAGACAAAAACGTCCAAAATAGCCCCAAAGACTCCTGAAGGTTAAAAAGGCCGACAGTGTGTCTAACCAATCAGCGACGAGCTATAGGTGCCCACTTTAATGTTGTGATGTGCACTTCAGGGCCACCGTACGTTGTCCTCCAGCAATAACAGACTGTAGAGCGGCATGACCGACCAATCAGAATCAAGTATTCAACAGAGCGGTGTGATAATGAGACGATAATGTGTGAATAATATGACGACACTGCAGCTGTTCAACAGTTCAGCTTCGAGCCAGTTTGACTCTCAGAATGATTAAACAGCCACAGTGAAATATGACTTATAACAAATTACAGCTTGAGCTGAATTACTGTGCAGCTCTCACCTCCGTCATTAAGCCCGTCTCGTGTCTTTGATGCACGATCTGTGATTTCAGTGGATATAAACCAGTCTGGATCACTTCACGCCAAACCCTCCCAACCATTTCCTGTTGTTGCCCATGATATTTTCTGCTGCCACAGTTTTCAGAGCTCAGTAAGAAGCCTTTTCTGCTGTAGTGTATCATCCAGTCCAGGCCCAACTCTCCTCATTACAGCCACTCATAAGGTCAGTCAGGCCCTCCAGAACAATACGCAGACAGAGAGACAGACAGGGACTCCGACAGACAGAAGGAGCTCTGTCAAAATGCAAAAGCTGCAGCTTTGCCACTGCGGCATGAGGAACTATAAATGGGTCTCTTAATTAAGGTCCCTTAGACCCACACATGTCGCTTAAGGCTGTTGCTGCTACTCACATCCAACTAATATGCTTTTTATAAGACCCCGAGGGAGGAAGTGAGGGGCGAGAGAGGGACAGAACAGTGAGAAAGACAGGCAGCGAGAGAGAGAGAGAGAGAGAGAGAGAATACACATCCTGACAGCCATGCATAAAATATCTGGAATATATAAATATAAAAAGTTTATAACATAGATCTAAAATGTGATTACATAGACAGAAATATCTCAACAAAAATACATTAAATACAAATTCTGAAAACCTGAAAGTTCAGAGACAAAAAAAGGTTAATAATGAACACATAAAAATAAACTAAAGTAATGTTAAAGATATTTTTATTATGTGAAACTCACTCCGACTGATTATTAAATGTTTGTGGATAAAATATACTTTTGATTTAATGCACACACACAGATGTAGATTTAACCTCTGTGTTGTTTACGATCAAAATATACAAGAAACAATATGATCTAAATCTAAAATAGAAAATTTAAAATTATGTGTAAAAGCTAAAAATATAGAAAGAAATGTACAACATATTGATGAAGGAACGTGCATGTGTTAATAGCATGCAATGAAAAATGAGAATAATAATGATAAACAGATATAATTCAAGAGAAATGCAAAGTTTACTGTGATTACAGATCATTAAAAATACATAAAATATAAATTCTGCGCTGAGCTTTACACACAGAATGATTCATAAATGTCAAAATATAGAAAGTAAGAGATAATAGAAGTACTGCAAAAGTTGTGTAATCGGTTTATTTATTTTTTATTTTTATGTATTCAAACATGTATTTGTGAACGTTTAAAATGAAGAGAATGGAATCTGCAACATGTCAACAAAGTATAAAGAATATATTCAATGAGTAAATATTAATAGCAATAATAATAAATCACTTGTATTGATGAACCCAGATAATCATCACCTGACACCCGAGCTGAGAAATTTAGCATAAAATATTTAAAATATACCATAAAAGACATTAGATCAACTTCAGAGCTGATATTCAGTTGTTATTATGTTTAGAGTTTGTTTCTGCAGGTTTAACTCACAGTGAGGTGAAACCAGGTCGACCAGCTTCTGGTTAATCCAGACTGAGTCCGCTGGGAAAAGAGAGGCTTTGTTCTTCTGGCTTCACAAACCTGGGAGCTGGTTTACAGATCATATACACATAGTGAATATTTCACTTATTAAATTTGTTTATTTCTCTTATAACTTTAGATCCAGATGTTCAGCAGGTTTCTACCAGGAGGTCTCCTTTCAAAAAGCAAACGTATTAATTATAATCATTAAAATACTAATTAAAGCTGTTGGATGATGTTGGGCGAGCAGCGGACTTCCTGGAGGGGCTGTTAGCCGAGCTGCTGCTAACGTTTGCCCAGTTTATTTCTCTGATAACTTAAGATCCAGACGTCCAATGACTAAAATCCTTCTTGCGGCTAAAAGATCAAGTTAAAAACCAGCTAAATGCATCTTGTTTGTTTAATCTGGACAAAAAAGCTTTAAAGTGGTGAATTCTCTGCTGCCGACCGAAAACTATTAATCAGATCCAGCTCTCTCAGATGGGAGGGGTTGGACTTCAGAGCTGAGGCCAGAGAAGCACAGCTGATCTCTGACAAACTGCAGTTAATCTGAATAAAGAAAACATTTGGGATAATGTAAGTACACAACTCAACAACATATAGAACATAGTTCTAGTTGTTTTTACACATTTTAATGAGGAATTATTACAGATTAGAGCTTTAAGTCTCAAATTACCACGATTACAATGTATTGTATTATCAAAAAGGGTTTCATTTTCTATCTAATGTACAATTACATGTTTTCATGTTCATTTAAGTTGGTTCATGTCATTTATTTTGTATGAAAGTTGCTCTATAAATAAAGTTATTAGTATTATCATTGTTTATTTTGCAGTCAGTCTTAGTGTGGACTCTCTCTCTTCTCACTAGTCTGAATGAGTCCAGACAGCATGCAGGTCGACCATCCAGTGAGGCCGGTCGAGCTAAAAAGCTCTGAAATGCCCACAAAAGCACACGGACGCGAGCGGCCGCCTCTGTGATGCTCAGCACTAAATGATCACGCTGTCAAAGGCGCTGACAGATGAGTCATACACATCACAATGCCGAGGAGAGAAATGTTTACCGTGAATAGATAACAGATGTGATGCCGAATAATTATTTATTTCAATAACGTCTCCCGTTCCTGTAATGTCATTGCTGACGGCGAGCGAGCGAGAGATGTACAGAGAGAGAGAGAGAGAGAGAGATGTGCTGTCAGCTATAGATGTGCCATTGTCACTCCTAATCAACCATGGCAGCCTGGTGACTAATTAGCCATAATGTTGCTCATCGGGGGCTTTGAGAAATGTTTGAAAATCTCGCCCGAGTCACAGTCTTGTTCTGCCAGGAGGAATGTCACAGCCAGGCCGGGGCTAAGCGATGCTGGCACGGCATCAAGAGATGTTGGCATGTGTCGAGGAACAAAAAAAAAAAAAAAAAGAAGAAGAAGCTGTGTGAACGGCCCTCTAGCCCTGCGAGAACTCCACAACAGTTTGGAGAAAACTTCAGGGAGAGTTTGTCGTCTTTGGCTGGAAGTTTCTCTCTCTCTCTCTTCTCTCCGTCTGACTTTGATGGAAATGAGAAGTTTGCTGGTGTGAATCTTCTCTGAAGGATGTCTGCAGGACTTGACACGTCATGCAGAAGTTGTGCGGCCACTTAGGAATCCAAAGGTTATCGCTCCACGGAGAAGAACCCGCTTCATCTGGGCGGGATAATGAAGTGCATCTGTGTAAACGCTCCCAATAGCAAAATAAACACATTTCCAAGATTGTTTCCACATTTAGTTTTGTGCTGGTGGTCCATATAAATATGCTTCATTTTGCAATCAAATCGCTATGACAGCAATTATGAAATACAGTACAGCTGAGGATAATGGTTGTAAATATGGATTCGCTACAGCACAAACTAAATATCTCCAGAGAGCAGGACTGATATTGGTTACAGCGAGACTATATTTATTTATGCAGGGTTGTTATATTTCAGCGAGCA
This sequence comes from Euthynnus affinis, assembly GCA_029490765.1. NCBI lineage: Eukaryota > Metazoa > Chordata > Actinopteri > Scombriformes > Scombridae > Euthynnus > Euthynnus affinis. The sequence goes on from CM055840.1 coordinate 36,136,318, forward strand.
GTGTCGAGATTTCAACATTTCACAGTTTTTGGCATTTAAATGTCACTGATGTCCTCAGTGAATTACAGTATACAGAGTAAATAATGGAAAACAGATTGTTGTGTTATATGAATTTCAGCTTATTGTGTAAGTGGAGTTGTCTCAGCTGAGGACTTTATCTTCATGTTCATGACAAGATTGTTGTTCTTAGTTTCTTATTATTGGATGAAACTTCCTTTTAGTCAAACTCAACTTTTAAAAGGCAACATATTCTTTACATCTCCAGCCTCTATATTTATATTCTGGTTCTCTACTGGAATAAAAACTCCTTATTTATCTTCTACTGGTCCTTTATGCAGCCCCTCAGTTCAGCCTCTGTCTGAAACAGGAAGTTTTAGCTCCTGTCTCTTTAAGGCCCCGCCTCCTGATGAGCCCGCTCTGTTCTGATTGGTCAGCTTTCAGGAAGCTTCCTCCGGCTCCGGAGGCTACGTAAACAAACTATAGCAGCAGGATTTCACTTCTTTTTCTCCTTCTTTACTCCAAATGTCAACTTCTCAAATCCATCCGTACAACAACACATGGAAACACCTTAGCAACCGCCTTAGCAACCACTTTAGCAAACAAAGCGTTCAGAGCATGTTGAAGCCCTGACTTTTGACTTACAGGCAGCATTTCTACAAACGTTCACCTCAAGTTTTCTTTGGACAGAAAATCATGTTTTTACATTCTTAATAAATAAAAAAAAGTAAAAAAAAGGGAAATTTCATGTGATGTAACTGAAAGCTCCAAATGGACCTTGAAGTGAGATTCTTTTGCCAGCTGTGCTAAACTTCCTTTTGTGATTTATTCTGAAACTATATGAAGATACAGAAGATACAGATTATCAATTAAACATTATTAAACATCCAGATGGAAACTCCGAAGGTCTCCTTACCTCTCCCGTCCCTGCTGCCCTTTTCCTCGTCTTACCAGGCTTTGCATGGCTCCTGCAGAGGGAAGCGACCTGAACGCCTCTTTCCTTCAGTATTAAGCTGACATGCAGTGATCTTGACTGCATTTATACCCCCCTGTGTTCTGTGTTTAAGTGCCTACAGCGAGACATCATGTAATTAGACTCACAGGTAAGGAGCCGTTGTGCAAACTAAGCAACACTTTGTCTAATTAAAATCTGTACTTTCCCCCCAATTAAGAGAAACAGCGCGCCAGTCTCGCAGCCCCCCGAGTCACCAACATGCTTTATTCAGATACATGACTTCATTTAGGTTATTAGGTTTTGAAGAAGCTGCTTAGATTTTAGTTTAAAGCTGATGTCGGTGAAAATCTGTGAGAGAAACAGATTAAATGTCGCTGATGGGATGAAGAGTTTTATTTATTATGACACTAAAATCATCAGGAGGAGACGCCAGCTGTATGATCGCTGAGACATCGACACGTTCTGTAAATCTGTGTCCAGCGACTGAAACATTTCCTGTCAGTAAATATTAATCCATGATCATTCGCTGCAGATTTAACCCTTTGATCCCCAGTGTTTGCTCATTTATAGCTTCTAGGTTTATGGCATTTTTTAGTCCAGTAGGAAGGGAGCCAACACATCTCTAACCTTTTTTAATCCTCAAAGTGTCTAGTAAACACATTTTCAACTCCTAATTTCCTAACTTGAAATATTGTCCCATAAGTCTGTTTGAAAACATCATAAAGAGACAAATGAGCCCATTTTTCTGTATAATTTTGACATGAGGAATTAATTTAGATGGTTATTGTAGTGATTTTATCAAGTTTGGTGTGTTAAAACTCAAAAAATAAGAAAAAAAGTTGCAAAATGTCTACATATCAAACTATACGGCGACACTGAACAGAGAAAAATTAACAAAATATGAGTTTAATAAGTCAAAATAACAGAAAATGTTCCACTGCTAGTTTCAGAACAAGCTACAGCAGTGGTAGGTGATGCTATTAATTCATCATCATTAAGAAGCTCCTCATAAAAAAAGTATTTAAATTTGTTTTCTGGATTAAAATGTGTGAGCGACTTTAAGAAATAAGTGAGTGTTCAGAGGAGAGAGAGACTTTTTATGGAAACAAAAAGACTATAAGCACAAATATCCACATATATAAATATGAACTTATAGAAGAGACTGTCTCCAGAATACGGATGTCAAGCATAAATAAAATCTAGTGATCCAAATGGAAATATAAGTCATGTCACAGTTAAACTGATTACCACCTTCTGATATGCATTACAAATAAAAAACAACAACATGGACGACTGTTTTCTAAGTTTTTCAGCGTTTTTGTCTGACGGCGGCAGGAAGAGGGAGGCTGTGTGTGTGTGTGTGTGTGTGTGTGTGTGTGTGTGTTGCTGTGAATTGAATGTTTATTTTTCTCACCCTGCTTTCTGCGCCACCCACAGAGATCATAACAGTTATTTACATAGTGTTTGCTCTCTCAATGTCAGACACATTTTAGCATTCCTTTCTTGCCTAATCAGGGGAGCAAGGTGTCAGCAGAGATACACAGACCTTACAGAGGGAGAGGGCTTCATTATATCAACTCATATATATTATAATATTCTGACTTGTTTGTTTGGAGCCCGTCGTCTCCTCCTGTACGTATAGAGAGGAGTCATCCCAGGAATACTTTACGCTATAGAAGCAAACTTCAAACAGAGTCTGAGGCTTTGCTGCAGGTGCACATGTGGCGGCAGATTTAGCAGAAATGCAGGAAAAGGTCTGTTTCACATAATTGTCAAAGATTCAATTTATTCATCCATAAAAAACAGTGAAATTACAGAAGTCCCGTTTCAATCAGCCGACGCTGATTACTGCAGCACGGAGTGAAGATTAAAAACTGATCAAAACAACATGACAGCAGATTAAAATAAAGCTTCAGTCGCTCATTAAAACTCTGTGGAGCGTCCGCGGTAACAAAGGTCAAAGGTTAAAGGTGAGTAGTTGTTCACATTTATACTTCAGAAGTTCAGTTTTATTCCCAGTTTGATTAAAAAAAGGTGAAAGTCAAGAATCTTCATCTTCCTGTTCTTCTCTTCCTGCACAGACTTGGTGTGATTTTCCACCAATCCATCAGTTTGAAGCTCTGAATGAATCATGTTTCTTCTTCTCATCACTGTTAAGCCTGTTACACAATTTATAGCTTTATCACAAAGAACTATAACAAGGAACAATGTGACAGACTGTACAGTGATGGTGACTCAGTGTGTGAAGCTGAACTTCAGGATGAATCCAGACCAGAATAAACAAAACAACCTACTGAACCCAAACAGTTTCTAACTGATCTCTCATCAAACTAAAGACATTCCCTACGGCTAACTCTCTACACTAACAGGAGAAAACAGTGAACAAAGAAACAGTGATTCTCTCCTACTGCTTCCAAAGTGCTCAGTGGTTTCTGTTCACAAGTGGAAAGCTGTTTACAAGCTGCACTAGCGACCTGCTAGGCTAACTGGGATGAGACGGCTACACAAAGGTGATATCTGACTTGTTTTTACGACACAACTTAAGCCAGAAAGACGTCTGAAATCACATCTCTAAACACAGAGAAACACAAAGAGGAGGGACGAGGCTCCGCTGACAACTCTGACCGCCATCTTGGAGCCTCATCCCCGGCGGCCGCGGCGCAGAGGGACAACCAATCTGATCACCTGTCAATAAACACAGATTACACACACAACAAAAGACAGAAGAGCTCCCACTCTGTGATGAAAACGTTGCACCGTAACACACAACTATACAGCAGAGAGCCGTGACATCACGTCTCTTCTTTCCTCTTAATAAATCTACAAACTGTCCAAAACACTGCTGTTCCTATTTTAGGGTTCATTGAATTCTGAATTGTTGTGGCTGCCTTATAGAGTCCTGCATGTCTCTACAGTACATCAGTGACCTTCTGCAGCCCGACAAAAACAAGGAGAATAGTGAAGGAAGACTGTGAAGCACGTTATAAATAAACGTTGCTTGCTTGTTAGTGTTCCAGTTTAAGCTGAACGTCTCTAATCAAGTTTATTTTTTTTGTTGGTTGTCTTGAATAAAACGGAGCAGACGTCACCCTAAAAGCTTTTCTCTAAAACCCTGCTGCATCATCTCACCCCGACATAAACAGTAAGAATCAACACACGATTATTCTTCCTCCAAACACCTCGTACACATAAAGAACACACACATGCTTTCTGTAATACGCTGACTCTTCATCTACACAGTTCTTCATCTTTTAAACTTTTATTTGGCTCTGTACCTCTTTTCTTTTCTTTTCTTTTCTTTTTTCTTTTTTAATCTTTCTGGGCCTCCTTCCCACTCCCCCTCATTTCACTCCTCTCTTCTTCTTCTTTCATGCACCAAAAGTGTTCGACATCTTCAGTCTGCTGAAATTTAAAGAAAGAAAAAGAAAGAAACCCTTAATTAAGTTTACTGCTTTGGAGACTTCTCCTCTCTCATCTCTCTCCCTCTCTCTCTCTCTTCCCTCATTCATAATATCACTAACACTCTCTCCTTCTCTTCCGTCGAGTGTCTCTCCACCTCTTTTCCGACTCTCTCCATCCCACTCACATTCCCATCAGGCAACATCAAGCATTCTTCTTCTCCTCTCCCACTTTTCTCCTCCTCGTCTGCTCTACAGCACTCCTGTTCCCCGGGCTCTGATTGGCACGCAGCAGATGTTAAACAGCTGTTGCGGAGCAGATAGATTGCTTATTTTTCGCCTGTTCAGCCCCCCCCCCACCCTCCCCTCACACCCGACCGCCTCCACTTCCCTGTTCTCTGTCTGTCTGTGCGTCTGTCTGTCGAGCTTTTCTCCGAGCAGGACTCACCCAGCTGTCTTTCTGACCCCGTCTCTCTTTGTTCTTTGTCTCCTGTCTCAACCCCACACCGCTCTCTCTCTCTCTCTCAGCTGTTGCAGAGTTTAGATAGATGCCGCCCCTGGTGAAACTTCCAGCTCCTGGCTTGTAATAAGACAAACATGAAGGTTTGTCTTCAGAGATGCAAACTTTAAAGCGGTTATAATCAGTGTTTTTGTTGGCTGTGTCTGGTAGTGATGAACCTGCAGAGACTCATCAGTGACTCTGCAGCTTTATAGTTGAGTTTCAGCTCTTTGTTTTTCTGTCCGGCTGCAACTTTTACTGTTCTGCTTCAGTCTCAGCGGCTCTCACGGCGTTCTCAGGAGTTAGTGGAGAGCGGAAACAGAAGTTTAAAGAGAGTGGTGAGTCAGTGTGGTTCAGCAGCTTCTGCTGTGACTGAACACACTGAAAACACTTTGAGGTGAAGAAGGACGAGCTACTAGCTAGCTCCGACCACCAAGCGCTGAACAGCTCTCACAAACTAAATATAAGTCACATGTTTCCTTAAAGATAAACCAGTTAGTTCCTGGTTAACAGCTGTTAACTGGTGCTGGTTTCAGCCGGTATGTTCCCTGTTTGTAACGCTGTAAAGTTTCAATATAACATCTTCTCAGTTCATAAACTCCTGTGTGCCTCTTTAGCTTAAAGCAACAGTTTTATGACTTTATAAATATGGATGAAGCCACCGTGACGTCACCCGCTGCTCTCTGAAGAAGCTCAAACCGTGCAGCTCCGTCCGTCGCCATCTTGGTGGCGCCTGACTCAGTCTAACTCCTGAATGAAGCTGAATGAAGCCTCGCTGCTGAAACGAGCCACCTAGCGGCTAACAACATGTTACGCAGAACTTTACGGCTTCATAAAATTCACACCTCGTACAGTTTTCATGAAGGAAGAAATTAACTTTAGAGACTAAAACTGTTTTTTTTAAAGGCTGTAAATGTTTATTTCTGCTTTCTAACACGGCAGCGTGCGGCGGTCCTCTGGAGCCTCTAGTGACCGTTAAAGGAACTGCAGTGTTTGGCACTTACGCTCACTTTGCTGACTGTTCCTTGGCCAAGAGTCTTGTCATCATCGTTGCTAGGCAACCAGCGGCGATTTCAGAAAAAGTTACTGGCCAAGAAATAGTCAGAACTGAAATATTTCACATGCAGATTCAAACCTGTAGAACAAATAAGACTCAATCAATCAATCAAACTTTATTTGTATTGCAGATTTCACACAGGTTGGTTTTATTAGCTGATAATAAGACAGAATAACATTAAAACAATTTGAGACTAATGAGAAATAAAATCCTGTGATTGAAATGAATACAAATAAAAGTAAAACAGTGTTTGTGAGTCTGTTTCACACACTGAAACATCACATGCAGAGAAAATAAACACAACTTGTGAACATTAAATAATATTCAGACACATTTTTATCATGAATAAAACATACAGAGCACAATGCGAGGACGTGGATTACGCTGTTAGAGTGTTTTAATACGTTTGATTGATTGATTTTTATCTCCTTTAGTTTCATTTCATTTCATTCTTCAAACATAAATCTGAGCTGCTGCTTTTCTCTGAAGCAGAACTACAAACTTGAAGCATATTAGAGGTCACTGAGGTCGAGGTTATTGATGTTAAAAAAGACTTAAAGAGGGTTTGATAACACACACTGTAGCCGAGCATTGCAGTTCCCCTTCAGTGAGACTAATCGACTATAATTACACTGTGGTGCGAGTCCAAACTGTTGGTACAGTGTCAGTGTAGTTAAGTGGTGACGATGGGATTCTGGTTTGCCAGAATTTACTGCTGAGCCTTCTGGAGGTGCTGTGGGTTTTAATTTAACCAAACATCTGTGATGGGAGGTACCTGTTTGATAACCCATATACCAAACTAATTACACACACACACACACACACACACACAGAAACTGGCATGCTTGTTAGAGGAGATGAGGTAATGTGTTTGAGCTTTAGTTTGATAGTCCAGCACAAAGATAATTAGATCAGATAAGAGTGATTCATAGCGATAGATCCAGAATATATTAGATATTAGATCCATCTTGTTTGCACATATTATTATCTTACCGTCAGTTCTAATATCTCGTACATAAATAATACCATGTTTATATGAGGTAATAAGGTTGGACGCTATGTCAAAGTCTTCCTATCAGCCAACATCAGCCCAACAACTGGTGACTGACTCTGTTCTCTGGTCCACCTTAAAGCTCTAATCTGTAATAATTCCTCATTAAAATGTGTAAAATCAACTAGACCTATGTTCTATATGTTGTTCAGCTCAGGCCTCAGCTCTGAAGTCCAACCCCTCCCATCTGAGAGAGCTGCATCTGATTAATTGTTTTCGGTTTTTAAACCCAGAGAAATCTGTCATTTTAATCAAAGTAACGGACCGTTTCATTTGGTGGCCTGTCAATGGCGTCATACCTCCTCTACCAAAGAGTATAGTGCACAAGATGCATGCGTCGGCGCCGTGTTTGTCCGCTACAATGGCGTCTAGCAAAGAGTAACTTACACACATACAAGATAATACATGGGCTTTGTTGTGCTTGTTCCACACAAATTGTTAGAAATGGACTTTTATTCAGTTTGAAGCCACATTTTCATGATAAATTTAGCTGGTTTTTAACTTGATCTTTTAGCCGCAAGAAGGATTTTAGTCATTGGACGTCTGGATCTTAAGTTATCAGAGAAATAAACTGGGCAAACGTTAGCAGCAGCTCGGCTAACAGCCCCTCCAGGAAGTCCGCTGCTCGCCCAACATGGTGGAGAAACACTGATTTTTTAGCTGAAACTGCTTTATTCAGTGTTTTTACCTGTAATCAGCGGGTCCGTTTGTTCTGGAGAGGAGGAGACCTCTGCGGGTAAAAACATCCTGAACCATCAACACTGCAGTAATCCTATCCCACTGAAGCTGCTGGTTTAACAACCAAGACAACAATTCCCATCATCCCTTGCTGCTTCACACCGTCATCACACCCCGTCTGTTGGTATTGTTTTGATTGAGACGCCAAGCATCCGAAATTACATGATGTGAGTTTAAATGAGTGTCGTCTTGAATCAGCAGGTGGACAGCGGGAACTTGTTTTGGATCTTGAGGAGTTTGAAGCATTTATTCACTCGACTGTTGACTCGCTGCACGTTCACAACTGAACTGTTAACTTCATACTCCGCTCACCAGCCTCACCACGCACTGAGCTATCCCTTAAAGGAGCTGCACTACTTCTACAACACTATAAAAAGATCCGCCAGTCTCCAGTCGATCCAGGCCTGCTCCCTACAAAACATAAACCAAGTGTATTTAAATTATATTTGCTTTATATATAAATATCAACCTGTAAATGTGCATAACATGCGTCCTTTAACAGCATTTTCACATTATGTTGGCAGAATATTCAGGCAGCATGTGTTTCCTTCAGAACATATTTGCTGTTTGCAGGTTGGAAGCTCCTCTGCCGGCTAAGTAGGAAATGATTAATGATTTATTACACGTTAATTAAAGTGTATTCAGTTTATGCAGTGTAATGCTTCTTATGAGTCCTTTGCCTGCTCAATTATACTTCTACATGTGTTATTTGGACGGCTACATCTCCTCTGTGTGTGTGTGTGTGTGTGGTTTCTAACAGTGGTAACTGAGTTTATAAGGCAGGACTCTGCAGTTGTTTCTTTTTCCACATTGCTGGCGTATATTTAACTTGATCGTTCCAGCGCTGACAGACTGTAAAACTCAGACCTCCGTGTGTTTCCTTCTCTTACATGACTTACTATCTACTTGAGTGGTCAAGAGTAAAAAAAAAAAAGTAATTTGGAAAATCAGTTTCTTGTTAATGCACTTAAGTCAAATGGTCCATGTGAGAAGTAAAAACCACTGAGCATGAAATCTTACTGGATTGCTTCATTGTACATCCTGCTGCTGTCTTCCTGCTGGAGCGGCTGCTCTCCTCACTGCTGTTAACACATTTCTAAACTAATCATCCACAATTGTTTGTTTCTTTTTTTTAAGCCTCACAAAAGACAAATCCAGTTTAGTGCAAGTGTTAAAATGATCAACTAAATCCTCCCTGAGCTTGATTTACAGCTGCAGCCCTGCTGGATGTGTTTAGAACTCAGTTAGCTGGAGTTTAATAGTGTTTAAAGTGAATCAGGCGCTGGAGTACGTGCTCCCGCCGACCGCCGCCGCCGTGTTGAAAATGTTTCTTTTGAGGCCAATCGTAGTTTGAGAGATTATTTGTTATCACTTGTGTTTGAGGATTTATCTTCAGCAGCTTTTTGTCCAAAGATCAAAAAGCAGAAAATGATCAGAAAACTGCTTCCTGATGTCCTGACTGCTCCATCTGTTAATCAGCTCCAGATTTCACATTTCGATAAAGTCCAAATCGTTCCACTCAGCTGTGGTTTTTAATCTATTGTGCTAAATGGACTGATCCAAACCCACAGAGATAACTTCAAAAAAAAAAAAAAAAAAAAGAAGAAGTCAATATGAAGAAAATTCAGAAGTTTAACTTTGTGTTTGTTTTTGTTGCAAACAAAAAAATAAAAGCTTGATTTCTTAAAAACATCACTGAATAAAATGACTTTATAGCCTCACATCTGTTCTCTGTATTAACCTCCTGCAACCAGAAGACGTGTTCACATCCTTTATTTAAATTAAAATAGAAATACTGTAGTTTAACAAAAAGTCCTGAATCCAAAATGTTCCTGAAATAAAAGTACAGAAATATTATCAGCAAAATGTACTTAATGCATCCAAAGTAGAAGTATTTATTAGCATATTCAATTGTTTTTGTTTTATCACTAATAAATATGTAAGAGAAGTTTAATGTTTATATTATTTAGGTAGATTAATAGTAATAGTACTGAATCATATGCTTTTTTATATATAATAACAATAAAATAATAATTGAAAAGAAAAGAGCAGAAATTTTAAACATCAGTTGGAATATTAAAAGATATTATTTTATATAAAATCTTAATCTGAAAAGTAACTATAAGTAATAATGTAAATAAATGTAGAGGAGTAGAAAGTAAATGACTTTAATAAACGACTTTTCCTTCCAGATTTGTGCAGTTGTTGGTTCTTAATTTCTAAAACATAAATAAATAAATAAATCTAATAAATCGTGCACTTTTCCTTTCTTCTCTCCTCGCCGCCGCCGCTTCTTCTTTCTTTCTCTTCGCGCCATCTGTGTTTGTTGACAAATCGTCTCCTAGACACCAACACCTGTTGATGTGAGAGGCAGAAGACGGAAAATCATTTCCAGCCTTGATGCTTCTGTTTGAAAGACGTCAGCACATCATCCATCTGGGACGGAGGAGATTTCAGACCTGCTGTGTCAACACGTGTTGCTGTGGTCTCTTATATCTGCTCTCCCTGAACTCATCTCTGGGTTGTGCATCATCATCATCATCATCAAACCTTCAGAGTTTATTCCACTTGCAGGCCTCAGCATGCTTTAAACAAATCTAACCTTCAGCCTGGAGAACGTTAGAGTCCAGGCTGCCACCGCCACAGTCTGGACGCTTCTCTGAAACAACTTCCTGTCTTTACAGAAGCATGTTGCAGCTCACAACGTTTGTTCAGCGGGCTGTGCATTCAAGTCATCATGGGACTGGTCGGTTTGGAGGAGTCTCTTCACACGTAGGTGCAGAAGTTCACAGAGAGACCGTGTGAGAGCTCAACGTCACATTCAAGAGAAAACAAACCTGCTTCTGTCTTCAAGCACTAATTTAAGATAAATTGTGTTTCCAGTTAAAGAGCAACATGTTCAGATGAAATAGAGATGAGGAAATGGCTGCTAGGCTGTAAAAATCATTCAGACCATTTCAAAATGAGTATTAATTGGCTCCCTGTTAAAGCTTTTTACTGTGTTGTGAATCAATAATAAAGTTCTTGTGCTTGGAGCTGCAGAAGTCGGTTTCTGTCCTGTAACTGTGCAGTAATGCTGGAGGTTCAGTTGTCTGACTTGGTGGATTCCTTCTGGCAGAACTTGACTGTTTTCTCTCTGACAGGCTGATGGGTTCAGTTCTTCACACGTCACTGCATAACAGAGTCAGAAAAAAACGTACCTGCTGGCTAATCAAGACGAGAAACCAGAGACTCCAGTCAAGCACCACTTTTCTTTCCACTGAGAGTTTCTCTCCAACCTTGTTTTTCTCTTTTTGCATCAACGTCAGATGATTCAGCAAACGTCTGGATCACGTCCAGTTTTAGAAGTCGAACGCCGACATGATCACATTTCTGGCTCTGTGATCTCTGCACATGATAACCGTCTTAATGTTGCTGAAAGATCGTGACTGTGGCCAATAAAATACGGCTAAGATTTGGTTAAGATTGATTCATTTTAGATAAAGATTATGGTTACAGTTAATTAAAAAAGCAGACATGTGATGAGACACAAACTCTGGTCACCAAACATCAATAACTCTGTTGCATTTACTCATTTAAATACAAACAATATGTAAATATGCACATGAACGTCTCAGCTGACAGACGGATGTTCACACCTGACATGTTTGTTTTATTTAAAATGTTTGTGCATAAAAAGCTTCATTGCAGTCAGATTTATTCTGTCACCAGGACAGGTCGGTTATGCAACAGAAATAAGGAAAATATATCAGCATATGTGCCAGGTGCATCATCACAGTCATCATCATCATCATCATCATCATCATCCAGCAGACAGCTCATTCAGGACTCTGCCAGTCTGACATCAAACCTCTGAACAGAAACAAAATCGTCTGACTTGAGGAACAGAGTGGATTCTGTCTTCTCATCAGACAGCCGTGTTCCTCTAATCAGCTCCACAGATTGCATCGCCGCAGCACGGCGCTCAGGACGAAGGCAATGAGTTGCTGTTGTGGTAAATTTTTCGGCTATCAGAGATACAGAATCTCTGTGAGAAGACACCGTGTTTCATCTGAAACTTATTACGCAGCAGCAGCAGGAGAGCGATGCATAAAATCAACTCACTGCTGGAAGAAACAACGTAAAACTGATGATGACAGCAGATAAAAGAACTCTGGAGAGACAGGAAACCTGAGAAAATACATTAAGATAATAAACATGTTTGAATTATGTCCAAATTTAAAGATAACAAGAATTTTATTATAAATTTGTTCCAGCAGTGGAAAGTAACTGAGTATATTTACTCAAGTACACTTTAGAGGTTCTTGTACTTTACTTTTTTATTTCCATGTGATGCTACTTTCTACATTTCAGAGGGAAATATTGTACTTTCTACTCCACTACATTTATTTAACAGCTTTAGTTACTTTTCACATGAAGATTTGACACAATGGATAATATAACAAGCTTTTAAAATACAACACATTGTTAAAGATGAAACCAGTGGTTTCCAACCTTTGTCGTGGTAAATCTTCGGCTGGGCCTTGATCTTCAGCTCACCCACAGCTCAAAACTTACTTTGTTATTTATTAAGAAAAAGACTCGAAAGAATACACTGGAAGCTAAAAAAGTTTAAATGTGAATAGATTTACTGTGTATCAAAGTGCAAATACAGAGTAAACCGAGGCTTTGACCGAGGACAAACAAAACCCGCAGATACTCATAAACAATGCGTTTTATTCCCCCAAAACTCCCCCTAATGTGGTGTCTCATATTACACCACACCTTTCGTGATGATCATATTTTGATATTAACCCAAAAGTGATCCAAACACAGACAACCTTGGTGTCATATTACTTGCAATTTCTTATCAGTCAGACTTGGACTCTCCAGCTCTCCCACACTACACACTCTAGCAGCCTTCACTTTTAGCTGAGTCACCCTTTTAGTATTACCTAGACTTCAGTGTTGCTTTTAGAAATGCTTATTGTGAGTACAAATGTTTCACTTTCATTTTTATTATTATAATCCTAGAAAAAGAGTTTTCCACCACACCTTTTTGTCTTTTGACGTCTTACAAAAAGTGTGTAGTCGGGGTCACATTTCACATGTCTATGAGTTGTTAACAGCTCCACCAAATAGTGATTTTTCCCTCTAAACTTCTCACATGTTTCATTTCAATAAATGTTCAAATGATCCAATATTTCAGCAAAAATCAAAGATTAGAGAAAAAAGTCCAAAAACTGAAAACAGATTTGTGTATCAGAACTTTGTTTTTTCTTCTTTCCTCTCCCATTAATCATCTCACGACCCCTCAGATTTATCTGCTGACCCTTTGGAGGGGCCCCAACCCCTAGGTTGGGAACCAGTGGACTAAACTAGCTAACTGTATATAAAGTGTGTAAACTAGCTCCACCTCCAGCAGCTACAACAGTAACATGCACACAGCAGCTTCACTCCTGAATCCTGCAGCTTGTTTCCACTCAGATCCAGCTCTCTCAGATGGGAGGGGTTGGACTTCAGAGCTGAGGCCAGAGAAGCACAGCTGATCTCTGACAAACTGCAGTCACCAAATGTCAATAAAGAATAATATATATATATATATATATATATAAAATGTAATTTATAGTCCAGCTATGTAATCATCAATGAGCTTCTCCCTAAAATGAGCAGAGTGACTTTGTTATTGTGGATCAGAACTAGAAACTAGTGTAAACTAGCAGGAGGATTTTTAATGCAGGACTTTTACTTCTAATGGAGTATTTTCACATTGTTGTATTGGTATTCCTACTTAAGTAAAGTATCTAAAATATTTCTTTCTCCTCTGATTACACTCTAGGTTTCGTCCTCCACATGTAGAAAGGATTATATTATATAAAAAAAGTAATAATTTGTTCACAACTTCTACCATGAAAACAAGTCAGACAGACTCTTTAACTGTATCTTCAGCTGCTGTAACAAATATGACATAAACAGAGTGCATCATCTATGAAACACTCTGTGGATGGAGGGAAGTGTCTTCTCCGTCACATAGAGCGAGTTCTGTTCTGAGTTTGGGTTCAGTCGGTTTCAGCTGCTTCATCAGACCTGTGAGCTAAACTCAGTGAACTATGAGGAGCAGCATTCTATGTGTGTGCTCGTCTAAATACTAACAACTAAACAACAGTCCAAACACATTCAGAAGGAAACATAACACCCTCTGGATTATGCTTCCTATTAATGAGAGCTGCTTTTTTTAATTAACATATTTGCAAAGTCACAAGATCTTGATAATGAACGTATCTGCTAAATCCTCACTGACAAAATATTACACTTGTTTTCCTCTTTTCAACACAACATCTGCTCCCTAATAAAGCATTCGCCTCATGTTCTGGATTTATTTATTATTTATTATATTGTTAAGGAAAGTGCTGTGGAGATAAAGCTGCTATTATTATTATTATTTGACCTTTTTATGGTTAAAAAGTTGCATCAGAAGTGGAGACATTAAACACACAGGAGCCAGATGACTTTAATTAAATATTAGTATTGATGAGATAAATATGGGACACAGACGCAGTGATGTTAACTTTCTCAGGAGACAGAAGCTTAAATTCAAAGGGGAATGAATGAAGACATTTATATAGGTTTAAAATGATATCCTTAGATCTTTATTTTATATTTATTCTATCTGTGCTGGAGATGTGTGGTCCTCCAGAGGCCGGCCAGCTGTGTGTGGAGCTCTCAGTGGATAACTGATGAAGATCCAGCCATCCACCAGATTATATACTATTCTGTAAACAATGTTGAAATTAAGATTCTCCCTGAAGGTCACATAGTGTTGTTAGGTTGTTTGGCTTTTGTTTAGATGTTTAGACGCTCACAGCACTCGGTTCAAGGTGAAGAACAACGTCTCAGTTAAATAGTGAAGCAGTTAAAGTGACTGGAGGGATGAGATGTGACATGTTTACTGTAAAGACATTTAACAGAGATGTTTTCCAAACCTTAACCAAGAAAACGACACTTACGCACTTCAGCAAATTACTAAAAACAACATAAATTTATGGTCAAGTGTTCATCGGGAGCAAACTAAGGTGTTGTAATTGTGCCATAAAGTCTGCACAGTGACGAGGTCGCACCGGTTGGACGGATCGATGGACGGGTCAGGACTTTAGACCACCGTTCCCTTCCTGTTTCCTCCCTAAACTTACCCAACAACAAAGAAGTCGTGATTTAATCCCAAACTACTTTAAATACTGTAAATGCAGCCCTTCATACACTAATCCAGCATTAACTAGTCGACAGGGTTGCTGTATAATGTACTTAAAGGGTTACTTCACCCAAATCATAAACTAGCATATTGCTTCTCTCCTGTTTATTAGCTATGCAGTTTGTTTTGTTTCTCCAGATATTAAGACATCTGTCTCTGTTTCTGCTTCCATTCAGATGCAGTTCAGGTGAACTGATGAGTAAAAAAGATGTTGAACGTCTCTCTCCAGAAACTGTTTGTTTTACTCTCGATAGTCCACAGAAGCTGCTGTCAGGAGGTAAATATGTCTGCAGCAGAAAATAGACAATACTTAGAGATTAGTTAACACAGCAGCAAAATTAAACCCTAACCCTCAGCAGAAAGAAATCATGTTTTTATGCTAAAAAAAGAATGTTATATATATATAACAAATATAATCTGGTGAATTTGTCCTCTGAGAAAAAAACCCTAACTTTAGATTTGTGCTTTAAATCATTTTGCCTGCATACGTGTCACTTTTATTAAATGCTCTCCTTCTCCGTGTAGAGTGAGTCCATATTTTTCTCTTCTCACAGTCTGACAAGTGATCTCTGTGAAGCGGAGTGAAAAACAGCCACGGCAGTAACCGAGCAGCACTACAAATGCCACCGCAGCCTCTCTGGCTTTCATTACGAGCTGGATGAGAGATGATTAGCTGTTAAAACAGCCTGCCCATCTCCTCCTAATGGCATGTTTGCACTGACCCTTCTCCTTGACCTCTTATTGTTAACCAGCACGCAGTGGGAGGTGGCATTCAGCGGCAGAATCTGATATTTTCTCCCTCCGTTCTGCTGTGTGTTCTCCTTCACACAACTCCAATTTCCTTCCACAGAGATAATGGGCTCTCTGATGAGTCGGAGCACCTCGTTCACTCTCTCTGTCCCTCAAAGTCTCTCTCTCTCTTCCTCTCATATCATCTCTATCTGTCACCGCTTCCTCATACACAATCTTCCTTTTGATTTCTTCCTCTGGCCGTCTGTGTTTGGGATTCTTTCACCTAAACTCAAGTTTACTGACCTGAATCATTAAAGCAGTTTCAGCTAAAAAAATCAGTGTTTCTCCACCATGTTGGGCGAGCAGCGGACTTCCTGGAGGGGCTGTTAGCCGAGCTGCTGCTAACGTTTGCCCAGTTTATTTCTCTGATAACTTAAGATCCAGACGTCCAATGACTAAAATCCTTCTTGCGGCTAAAAGATCAAGTTAAAAACCAGCTAAATTTATCATGAAAATGTGGCTTCAAACTGAATAAAAGTCCATTTCTAACAGTTTGTGTGGAACAAGCACAACAAAGCCCATGTATTATCTTGTATGTGTGTAAGTTACTCTTTGCTAGACACCATTGTAGCGGACAAACACGGCGCCGACGCATGCATCTTGTGCACTATACTCTTTGGTAGAGGAGGTATGAAGCCATTGACAGGCCACCAAATGAAACGGTCCGTTACGTTGATTAAAATGACAGATTTCTCTGGGTTTGAAAACCGAAAACTATTAATCAGATGCAGCTCTCTCAGATGGGAGGGGTTGGACTTCAGAGCTGAGGCCAGAGAAATGTAAGTACACAACTCAACAACACATAGAACATAGGTCAAGTTGTTTTTACACATTTTAATGAGTAATCATTACAGATTAGAGCTAAATGGAAAGTTTAATGTGGATCCAGGATGGTCCAATCCATCTACAAACAGTATATAAGCCTTTAATGCATGCTTTATGACACGCTGTAAGATATTTATGTGCAGATGTAAAGACATTTTAAATGTTTATTAATGGTTTGCTTCCAATCCCATGAAGAGACATTTTACATTATTACCGCTGTGTCTCACTATATTGTTTCATTATGTGTTTACACAGCAACAAACACTGGTGGGAGTTATAACTGAGGGGAGTTGATTATATTGTTGTGTAACAATGAAACACAAAGTCAAGAGGTTTTTATCTGCAGCACAACCAGCTGCTGAAGCTGTAAACAGGGTTTCTGCACATGCTCAGTAGCGTCTGCATTACACAGAACTGCTCTCCAGAGACTGAAAACATGATGCTGTTATTGGTCTTTGGAGCCGTTTGGACCGAACTCTCCCTGATGAAGGATCATGTGACACAGTCATCAGACCCTCACTGATAAAAATGGATCTGAAAGCTTCATGCAGGTAAACGTGAACGTCTGAAATGAATCAAATCAATATTACAGAAACATTTTATTTTGCTGTGGACAAAAGCATCTGCCAGACGGATGCGTGCAAATAATTAATCACTGAGATAAAACAAACCATCAGTTGTATTTGCAGTCAATCAGCTTCTTCTTCCGAGTCATCGCTGCGGTTCATGACTGATTTTAATTGAATGAATAACAGTTTAATTTGAAATGCAGCCGTTCCATGACGTTATAAACACAGACTGTCCCGATGTGAGCGACCAGCTGTCGTCCTCTTTTATTACTTTTCCCTGCGTGACCTCGAAAAAACTGTAACAGCTGACCCACATTTTTATTGACTCCTTCTTCAGTCGGTAATCTTCCCATCTTTCTCTTCTGATCACATTCTCTCCCTTCGCTTTCTTTTTGTTCCTCTCTGTCTCATTTTGTCATCCCCCCTCCTCCTCCTCCTCTTCCTCTCCTCTCCTCTCCATTATCTTCCTGTGTGACCCCAGAGGTCTGTGCGCTGAGCTAACTTGTCATGAATCATTTGGTCAGCGGTTACTGAAACATCCCCTCTCTTCCTGTGTCTATCTCGCTCTCATGATCACCCCCCCTCCTCTCTTTTCTCTCTTTTCACTATCCATCCATCTCTCTCTTGTTCACCCCCCTCCTCCCCCTCTAATCTCTGCAGGCCTCTCCCTCTCCCTCTCCGTCCTCTCTATGTATTTGTTTTCCCTTTTCTCTTCATGATGCTATCTCTCTCTCTCTCCCCCCCTCCTTTGTTTTTCCCGGTTTTGTTCCCGACTGCAGTGCGAAGATGTTCATCATTTATAACACCATAACACTTATCCACAAAAACACTATTCAGCTATAAAATAAAACCTTTTTTTACTGCAGTGGAGAGCAGATTATGGCGCCAAAAAGAATCGTCTCACATAAACAGAAACAAAACGATGATTTGAGAAAAGACCTTTTATAAATTCGGCTGTTTTGTTTGTTTGTTTGTTTGAGCCGCACATGAATGTGAACCTTCGTTTAGCTGTGAGAGGAATCGTTCTTGACAATCTAAAGAGACAGTTAATGAAAGAAGCAAACAAGTCATTACAGGCCTGTCTGACAGTCGGTCCATTCTCACTCAAACGTTTACAGCCGGCGATGGGAGCGGTTAGAATCAGAGCTGTTTGTTGTTTCTTACGGCTCCGAAGCAAACGATGCAAAATGAGACACAAACAGAGAGAACAGGACTTTTAGATTTGAGCTCCTGTGGAAAAAAAAGAGCAATAATAGAACCTCCAGTCCTTCCTGTCCTCCAGAATAAAAGGCGAATGGAGGTCAAGGCACTGCTCAGTGAGTCTGGTGACACCGCCTGAGACGGCACATGAAGTTTGGTGGCTGTCGGGTGAAAACCGACCAACCAGAAAGGATTCGGAAATCAAACCAGAAACCGAAAATGTCAAAGGGGGGAAAAAGTTGGAAAAACTTTAAGAGGAGAGAAGAAGTGTGTGTTTTTCCAAAAGCAAACAAGTAAACGAGCAGAGGCGTCGATAAGAAAGAAAAAAACACCTCTGTGACCTTTGACCCCAGCTGCCCTGCTGCAGACTGACTGGACTGATAGAGGAGGAAACAAGGATCAGTAATGACTCATATCTAATGACTAACTCATGAGGATCTTTGCAGTGTTTCTGCAAAGTTTGTCTGACGTGTTCATTCAGCTCATCTGCATTTCACTTTCTGTTCATGTCACATTTCAATACAAACATCATATTACAGCTTCTGTACTTTAATAATAAGCACATAATGAACAGTAGCTCACTCACACATGTGACCATGCTTTAGCTTCTACACCTCATCTCATGTCTCAGCTGGATTATTGTTCAGCAGTTTGGTTCAGAAGTGTATTAGATAATATTAGAGAACTGCAGCTGGTCCAGAATAAAGCACCACATGCAGCTCTGCAGTAACAAACAGAAACAACAAAGACTCTGAACATGTTTTATTAACAAACAAACATCCTTTAGTCCAGATGTTGGTATGAGAAGGTTTCATAAACAAACTGCTGCACTGACCAACATGTAAAGTGTCTCTGTTAGTTATATAAGAGAGTTATGAGAGATGTACTGCTTTCCTTAGTTTCAGCCTCAGCATGTGTCCAACAGGCCTGGCAGGTTGCAGGTTTGATTCCCAGCCTGGCAGGACACATCTGGGAAGTGAAAGAGCAGCGCTGAGGCTCTGAGCTGTTCAGCTTCCAGGTGTCAATCTGTGTGGATTCACTAAAAAGAACACAGAGCATCGCTCTCAGTGAAACTTCCACGGTTACAAAAAGGATAAAAAAAACTTTATAAACTATGCAAATGATGAAGTGTCATCAGTCAGCGGCGTCCTGAGCTCTGACTGTGTCCTGGTCCAGCTGTGAGTCCACCTCTGACCGCTCCAACATTCCTCATCTTCTGTGTGACACCTGTTCGCTCCGTCCTCCGTCCTCAGCCGGCGACGTCCTCCTGTGATCTAAAGAACTCTGAATCTCCTCAACCTGCCCTGCCTCCTGCAGTGTTCCCCAAATTAAATTAAAAAAGTCCTTTTAAATACAAAGATGATCATCACAGTGATGATCTAAAATTATTTATTAAGTACATGAATTTATCTCATATTTGTCAGTAAGTCCTGCTGTAATTATTATTATTTTATTTATATAGCACCCTTCAAAACAAAGTAAATAAAAGCCAAAACATGAAAATCAGAAAGATCAGATAATCCAGAATAGTTACAGATCAGTTCAGAAAAAGACAGAAGAAGTTTTAAGAGAAAATATTAAGACGGACGGCAAAGACCTTGTTACCCTCAGTGACCCTCAGTGACCCTCAGGAGAGATTTAGGAACCATTGATAAGGTCCAGCTAGAGGGTCTGACGCAGTGATCAGGCTGATATGGGGTGAACAGGAGCCCGACCACGCAACACTGGAAAAACTCAGACAACCAGTGAAGAGCAGCGAGGATCAGTGTGATGAACTCACTTCTCTTAGTGAGAGGCTGCTCTCTGGCTGCTCTCTGCTGCTCCCTGTTGCTCTCTGGCTGCTCTTTGCTGCTCCCTGCTGCTCTCTGGCTGCTCTCTGGCTGCTCTTTGGCTGCTCTCTGGCTGCTCTCTGGCTGCTCTCTGGCTGCTCTCTGGCTGCTCTCTGGCTGCTCTTTGCTGCTCTCTGGCTGCTCTTTGCTGCTCTCTGGCTGCTCTCTGGCTGCTCTTTGCTGCTCCCTGCTGCTCTCTGGCTGCTCTCTGGCTGCTCTTTGCTGCTCTCTGGCTGCTCTTTGCTGCTCCCTGCTGCTCTCTGGCTGCTCCCTGTTGCTCTCTGGCTGCTCTTTGGCTGCTCTTTGGCTGCTCTCTGGCTGCTCTCTGGCTGCTCTCTGGCTGCTCTCTGGCTGCTCTCTGGCTGCTCTTTGGCTGCTCTTTGCTGCTCTCTGGCTGCTCTTTGCTGCTCTCTGGCTGCTCTTTGCTGCTCTCTGCTGCTCTCTGGCTGCTCTTTGCTGCTCTCTGGCTGCTCTCTGGCTGCTCCCTGCTGCTCCCTGCTGCTCGCTGGCTGCTTGCTGGCTGGTGTCGGCCTCTAGCCGTCACTAGCAGGGTTCAGGTCGTTCAAGCAGCTCTGCAGAGATCACAGTCAGTTGTTGCCCATGTTAGTAAAGCTATTTGACAGGCCAGATGTAAACTTTACAAAGATGATAAATTACACAATTTTTCAAGTTTTTAAAAATGTGCCTAGTCTTTATTTCTGTCAGTAATAAATAAAAAATGTTAAAGCAGTTTTCCTTTCATAATCACTTTGTTGGCGGAGCAGCATTGTTGGCTAATTATAGAATAAAAAGCTGATTATTAAAACAGTAGAAACATGTTTGCTAGAAACTTTAGTACAGCGGTTACTGCAGGAGGAAAATCAATCTGATCTACAATCAGAGACTCATTTGCATAAAGTTAAACTCTGCTGAACTTCAACTTGTCACTCTTGATTCAGTAATAATAAAATAATTAGTCTGATCTGAGTTTCTGCTCATATTTAAAGTCTTGTTGCTGTGAGTGGATGCAGTAGCGACTGATTCTGACTGAAACTGCTTCCTGCAGCACAAATCCACTGCCACACCGGTCTCACTGTAATTTACAGCTGCTGAACGTCTGACAGCTTGCACACGCATATAAAAGAAAATTACAGCTACTGTCTGCAGCAGGAAAGAGAAAATATTTATACCATACCTTTGACATGAAATTTAAGACTCTTTAAATAATTTAAACGCTCTCTGAAGCATTGTTGGAGGGGACTGAATTCGGTGCTTTTTATTAGGTTGAGACCTGCAGAGACTGCGGTGTGAAGCTCAGTACTGAAGTCATGTGGAGATGAATCAATTCCCTCTGATTGTTGAGGCCCACCTGTTGCATCCTCCCACCTCAGATTGCCATTTAGCAGCTTCACTGTGCACCGGGGAGAGCACACACACACACACACATGCCTCTGCTCAATCAGACCACGGCAGATCCAGGGATTTAAGGGACCACCAAGACACTACCTACCTCACACACACACACACCCAGACACACACAAACACAATAGAGGACCACCAAAGTGTGAGCAGGTGGAGGGCTTTACCAGATGGCAGCTCTTCTGTTCCACTGTTCTGCACAGAGACACACACACACACACACACACACACACACACACATTAAACCTTCTGTTCTCACACCTCAGCTACAAGTTTGAGCTGCACTTTTACATGCAGCTCTTACAGTATTTCTAACCCGACTAATTATTCGAATGTAAAGAACACAAAGGTTTCAGCTTTATTGTCGTTATACAATATGAGATTACAGTTACAGCCGCCTCCACGCTGCACTTATAGGAAATGTACTTTACAAAGAGGTCAAATATTTTAAAATTAGAAAAGACTATAACTGTAAAATAGACGATAGAACAAAACAACGTATTAAAAAGTTGCAGGAAGAAAGAAAACAGAAACTTTTCAGGGAAATAATCACATAATAAAGATGTTTTATGATGTGACAACGTCGTGGTTCAGGTTTGGTTAAGGTTTAAAGATGATGGTTTGGGTTAAAATGATATAATGAAGGTTAAAGTTTCTGCTTCCACCTTCGTCGTCATGGCTACAGTAAGTGTAGTTACGCTTTTTGAAAAACTGTCGCAGTTGGGACGGTTATATTATAAACTACAGCTGCTGGACCCTCAGCGTAACTCACTAACTTCTGTTGTGTGGCGGAATAAGCAGGACCCAGATGAGGGGGAAAAAGTCTTTTATTTTCACAAGAGAAACAAACAAGACTATGACTGAGAAACAAATGAACAAACAAAGACAAAACTGAAAACCAGGACTTAAATACTCAGACAGAACAGACGAGGGAACGAGGAACAGGTGAGGGGAACAGGTGGAAACACTCAGGGTGATCAGACACATGAGGAAGGGCAAGTGGCCTGAAACGAGGAGGGATAATTTTCAAAATAAAACAGGAAATGACGAGACCAAACATAGAGACAGGACAAAAACCCAACTAAATTTCACCACGGCGTGACAGCTTCAAAAGAACAAATCAAGAGCTCCCTCAAACTAATGAAATAGCTCCTTCAGTTATATCATAAACTTCGGACCCTCGGCGTAACAATCGGGGCGTTTTTCGGTCGTACTGACGTGCACCTGCGTGCAGGACGCATACAGACTGAACACGAACCGCTGCAACTATTCACAGATGAATAATTGTTCCAGTGTAACAACCTTGGCGTCGTGGAGAACGGCTGAAGTGTGAAGTACAGCGGGAGTGACAAATTGGCGAGGAGATGCATAAATGACAAATGTGCAAAAATCAGTTTGACAAATAGCTTTGGCAGCTTATGTTATTATCAGCCTGGCGTGTGTGTGTGTGTGTGTGTGTGTGTGTGCAGTGATTAGGTGTGGTAGCTGCAGAGGTTTGATTGCAGTTTGGAGGAAACCTGCTATGTTGAATATGAAATAACTCCCCGATATGTGTAAATGCTATCTAGTAGTTTTCCTCCTCTGTTGTTTAGAAGCAAAAGATTTCTTCTAGATGATAAATAAAAGCAGGAGTAGCACATCTTTTAACCTCTGATATCTGCTGATATTGAATCTATTTGATATAATCACACCTACCGCTGAGGAATCTGCAGACGTAGAATACAAAACGCAGCGAGTGAAGGCGGATCTGCACCGACAGCAGCGTGTTCACCACAACGTTTTACTACCATAACGAACATGAAGCCGAAGGGACCTGCAGCAGTCGCGGTTTCTGGTGTGATCTGAATGGAAAAAGGAAGATAACAGACACACAAAAATAAAGAAGAGTGGATGAAAGGAGTTGTGGTCTGCAGTCTGTTCAGTTTCTAACTTTGTTAAATCTTTGCAAACACGGACTGCCAGTCTGTTTGAGTCTGTCATCATCATGTCATATCTGATGCCGTCTGAAGCTCTTTGCAGTCTGACTAATCACCAGATGTGAGGTCTGCTGGAGCTCCAGGTCCTCACAGGGCTGAAACAGAAACAGAGAGACCTCCAACACAGCAGCAGCATGATGATCCATCAATCAACAAGCAGCAATAAAACAATAATAATAATCTATCTAGTAAACTCTCTGTATGTATGTCCTTCGTGTATCTCTTGAACCGTTCATCCGATCGACTCCACACTTGGTTCGTGTCTGGCCGGAGACCCAAGGAAGAGCAGTGCTGAATTTGGTGCAATTTGGACACGTGATACGTTTAATATTAACCCTTTTACTGATCACTGCTGACACCGCGGCGCACACGTGTGTTTCAAATTACCGTAACTCCTCGCTACTTCGTGCAACTTTAATCGTTCTGTGAAACGAGGCTTTCTGATGCTATTATGTGCATTACGGTAATGACTGAGCGCCGTGTGGGGAGAGAGAGGGAGGAAATGAGCAGCAGCTGTTTGTGTGACAGAGCCGGAGAGGACTCAGTCAAAGTTTTGGTGGCGGTTTCTTGAAGTTTAGCAAAGTTTTAGAGGTTTATTCTGTGTAAATAAATCAGAATCTTGTAAATAACAGTTTCAGTATTTTGTCCTGAAGTGATTTGGGGGAAGTTCGGACAATTGCATGAAGTAGCGAGGAGTTACGGTGATTTGAAGTAAACATGCGCTGCAGTTTCAAAGGTTAATAAATTTAGAATAAACTGGTGATCAGAGAGAAACCAGAGACGAGTGCTCTAAAAAATAAAGGCTAAAAACAACCTTTTCTTCAAGAATGGACACTTTAAACTCAGACAGCTTTAGCATTAGCAGCATGTTTAGCAGATCAGCAGCGACTGACTGTGCAGGAGGCGTTCAGGTACATGATTGGACAAAGGTCACCTGCGTTTTTGAAGTGCTCAGAGCCAAATACACGAAGGCAGTGATTTGACGTGGTGGTAAAACCAGAGTATCGTTTATTAGCCAGCAGTCGAGCCTTCAAACATCCACAGCATCTTCTCCTGCTGCTGTTTTGCTGCTAGCTGCTCATTCCAGCAACATTTGGTGGTCGCTGCTGATATTTACTGGTCATATTTTGCTTTCAGAGCGCAGGATGTGAACCTCTGAATGTGTTTGCCAGGGGAGCGCTATTGTTACAGCTGCTGAGATTCAAGATATGCGATCTGAAAGGTCGTTAATATTTAACAAATGCAAACAGAAGCAGCAGCAGCAGCAGCAGCGGCGGCGGGCTATTTCTTCATTTGGCGTTTTATCCGTTCTGTGTGTCAAGAGGGAAGGTTGGAGAGAGCCAGGAGAAAGAAAGATGGAGATAAGGGGAAGTGAAAAGGCAATGTTTTATTTTACTTTAGGGTCCAAATGTTCCAACAATAATAGAGAACCAAGACAAATCATTCCTCCTCGTCTGGGACTTTTCAGATGGACGTAAGTTTTAGTTTCATGGGGAAAAGATTCAAGTTGAGGGGAAAGGAAATGAAGTCTGTACAAAGCTGTGCATGTTGGAGTAACCGTCTGTGTGACTTTACTCTCGTCTGCATGGACAAAAGCACGAGTCCAGTAAAATAAAAACTGACCGGGTGCATCTCAAGCACTTAGCTGCGATGAGCAAACGGTTTCCTTCCTGTGCCTCGTTGTGAATGCTGATGCATGGCTGGAGGCTAAGTGTTGTAATGTCAAATCAGAGCAGCAGAGAAGTAGCATTTTATTATAATTCAGCCTCAAATAGGAGCGTTTCTGCAGACCATTAAAGTGCTTTTAGTGCACTGACATGCTCCAGAGTCATGTGGGTTAGAGGAGCGTGACACGGCGCGGGTCATCGCTGCGCCTCTTCATCAACTGACGCCAGGTAAATATTTAACAGTCTGTCATGTCTCATAAATTGCAGCAAATTCAAACAGTTTACAGTAAAATATTCACTGAACAGATTCTGCTGCAGACGCCGTTTCCACATGGCGGCTGACGCTCGTTTCGAGGGAAATAAGTTCATTACACGGACAAAGAAAATAAAATACTTCTGAAATTAAGAGTTTGAGGAAACTTCATCATCATCATCATCACAGAAATTTCCTTCACAAATTAAGAGATATTAAGAGACATGGCAGATTTTTGCAGCAGAAAAAATAACCACACCAGTCATTACTGGTTACCAGACATCTACAGGTAATAAGACACATGTGCAAATTAAGAATATTTAATAAAAGAAAACAAAATCATATAATAAATGAATAAACTGTGTCTTGTTTTCTAAATTTCAATTTAAAAAAAGGTTTATTTCCATCTGTCACTGAGCACATAAGACAAAACATCAGTACAATAACATTATATAAAGAACAATAAGACAATAATACACAATAAAAACATTCTCAATGCTATAAAATAAAGAATAATATCATATGTGAAGAATTCAGCTCCGTATCTTCTGTATATATATGATTGTGTATGATCCAAAGCGACGTACAAAAGCTTCTGCAGCAACAATAGTTTACTTCTAATCTTCAGTAAGTAAATATAGTCAGATATTTTATTAACGCTAAAGATACAAACATCATCCATCATTTTGTTTTTAACGGCGTCTTATCAGCGGCTCCTTCTGGTTTGGAGCTTCGGTGTCAAACTGCAGCGTCTCATGTTTGTGTCTCTGCTTCTTTCACTTCCTGCTCTGTTTTTTTTTTTAACTCTCAGTGGATAAAAAGCCACAATAATTCCTGCAGCTGCTAAAGGGGTTTGTCACCTGAACAACAAACAAACAAACAAACAAACAAACAGCATAGCTGGAGATGATCTGAACAGAGGACAGTCTCACTCTCCTCTCTCTCTCTGGGCAGATATGTGCACCCACTATTATATTAAACTATAGTATTAATCAGAGAAGGTGTGCGCTTCCTGTTTGCGTCCTGCTGTCCAGCTGTTTGCGTCCTGCTGTCCAGCTGTTTGCGTCCTGCTGTCCAGCTGTTGCATTAAGCAGAGAGCAGCACCGACCACCAGCGTAATAAAGCCGGAGACCAAACTCATCACTTGTTTGGCTGCGTTTTCTCATCCCTCTCTACAGATCTCCACCCACAGGGGCGTGACCTGACATTATTACTATTGTGTCCTGCTAATTCCCTCTCTCCCTCTCCAACGCTTTCCCTCCTTCAGTCCCTCTATTCTCTGTCTCGCACCCGCTCACCTTTTCCCGCCTCTCTCTCTCTCTCTCTCTCCATCCTCACAAACTCTATTTCCTGTGGTCTTTCGCGGGTCACTTGTCTCATTCTCTTTACGGGTCACATGGCTTTGCCTCGGCCAGCCAGGAAAAAAAAACCCATAAAACCCATAAAAAAACAGGATTCTTGGAGTTTCTTTAATTAGTTGGTACCAGGGTGCGCTGCCCTCCCAGTCACCCCCGCCTAGCACCACTGTCTTTCTCTAGTCATGTGAACTGAACATCTGGGCCAGACGGTTTTACAGCCTGCAACTCGGTAATTCTTTAACAAAACTGGAAGCCACCAGAGTGATTGGGTTTGATGAGCTGTGAAGAAAGAAAGAGGTAGAGAGACATGCGGGGGGAGGAGGAGGAGGGGGACAGGGATGCAGACGGAGTTTAGTTCATCTTTTAGATACTCTGAACAAAAGAAAGTATGTAGGGGGGATTACTGGGACGTTTTTATCTGTCTGACAGACGGAGTGGGAGGTAAACAGTCAGCACCTGCTGGAAGAAGACAGGAAGTACAGAAGCCCAACAAAATAAAGCATTTCACAAGAGAAGAAGAGCAATTCAATATAATAAATCTGATAATAATCTGTCATGTATCATGTATGTGGATGCAGGCTTGTTTGTATATATTATAAATGTTTAGATATTATATTGTTTGGCTCGTCACTACATTATTCTGAAATATAATTTATTCCAGTAATTCTTCCTCATCGACTTGAGACTTGTTAGGAATAAGTTTGTGGTGCTCAGAAGAAAAACATTCAACACGTCATCTTATAATCTTATAACGTCATTTGAACAGGCGTAGTGCGATTCGCCTGCGGCCATTTTGGTCGCTGCGGTGCCGCATCGGACTGCGGCCGGAAAAGTTGAGCCGGAGTCAACTTTTGGAAAACCACAACCCAACGTCACGCAGCGGTGGCCAATCAGGAAGGTCGGTGATTAGACCGGAAGAGGAACTTTGTTTGTTTAGCATGTAGCATTGTAGCATTTCAGCGTTCTGCTTTGGATCGAAGATGATTGATTGATTGATTGATTGATATTACTTTATTATGAAGATGATGGAGGAGAGACTCATCGTTGCTGTGAGTTATTTCCCAGAGCTGAACAACCATATGAGTGCATCTTCTTTTTCTTTTCTTTTGTTGTTTCATGGCGGCAAACTACTTTCATACTTTCAACTGATTTCATTCCTTCTGGACCGGCAGGATTAACAGATTATCAGCAGATTATCAGCAGATTATTAGCAGATTACAACGTGATGTCACACAAATGACCCACGAATCCGCACTGACCCGCAGGGATTCGCAGCACCGCCGGATCTGGTGTGAATGCAGCCTTAGTCCATTTTTGTTGCCTCTTTATTTCACTACTGTTGGTTGCAGCCAACACCAAGATAACAAAAGACCTGCTGTAACCTGCACTGACCTCTCACTGTCTGGAAATACCAGCAGACAGTTCTCACAGTAATAATCACACAGTCGGTTACAATCTGAATACATCCCACAGATACAAAACACTCAACAATCAAGTCGAGCAGCCGATCATTAAAATAAATGAAACTAATCTGGAGCTCTTCATCTCTGCTGGAAGCTACGTTAGCTGCTACTAGCATGACACACGACACACATGCAGATCCCCAACCGCAACTGTCCATGGCCGAGTTGCATCGTGGGTAATGTAGGCACCAGGATTTGACAAGCAGGAATTAAAAAAAGCAGATAAAACTATCCCACACTGTGAGAGGAGAGCAGCTTGTGGCGGCCACATGTGAGCGAGGGTTAGTTTTATTTTGTAGCATTTAACTTTCAAACATTTCACAGTCTTTTGTTTTCATGCAACACACAAACTTTATTATTGACAGTTTGCTGATTTAAGAGCACGCATTTTAGTTCACGTTCTGTCTTTATTGTTTCTTTTGTTAAATCCTGATTTACATTTCTGTCGGCGCCGGTTAAGATGGCGTCTTATACTGTAACTGGAACAGGAAGTGGAAAAGGCCAGAGAGGAGTCTGCCTTTCAGGATCCATTTAACTTCAGTTACTTTAGGAATTTAAGTTTATTTCTCTTGGTTTTGATGGTTAGTTTTGTTGAGTTTGAGTTTTATTGCTAATTTAGAGGTAGTTCTTCTGTTTCACACAGGTTGGGTCTAATCAATGCATGATATTTAAATAATTACAGCTGAGCAGTTTTTTCCATTTAATTGTCTTTTTGCTTATTTTTATCCATGTTTGGTCCTCAGTGATGATGATGATGATGATGATGGTGTCTCATTGTCCTCTGTTGCTGGCCATCCGGCTAACTTGTTCTTTGGTTGATTCAGCTGTTGCTGCTTCTTGTCATGGCAACAAAATGTCAGCGAGTTGCTAATAATATCAGTGACCTTACTAGCTCTGGCTGTGTTTGCAGAGCTGTTAGCGGGGGCTAATTCCTCCAAACGGAGAGAGACAGGCTGCTGCTGAGGAGGAGGACGACCACTATGAGAATGAATCAGGCTGAAATCACGCTGTGCAACAACTGCAGAGGTCACAGCCAGCCGTCTTCCAGCCAACAGCAACAGTGCAAACACTGTTCACTGTGTGTCAGGTATGAGACAGCTGCTTCTCATTAATACGCCGCCCAAATCTGACTTTCACGTACGATTTAAGGGCAAATATTTTCTTATGCAATGACGTTTGGAAAGCAGGTCTGCAAAAGGATTTTATTTAAATCACCAGAATGGTCTTTTTAAATAGTTGCATTGTTGCCAAACTGCAGACTTTGATAATATGAGAACTTCACTGTTTCTGTTCATTTTTACATCCAAACCTCTAATTTAACTAAATGCATCTGGCAAAAGTTGTCACTGTAAGGACCCATGATGCATTTCATGGTACCAGGATGACCACAGTGGTTAAAGACATTGTTCCTGCAGCAGCATTTGGACTCGACAGACTCTCTTAACTGCACAAACTTTGTCGTAAATCGTCCGTTTCACCCTGATGATCAACACCAGGTGTGTAATCATAAGATTTCATCGTTATCAGCATCATCGATGTCCCTAAAACGTCCATATAAGGCGACCCGTTCCTCCAAAAATGTTCCCAAAAGAGGAGAAAGAATTATTGGTTTTGATTGGTTTTGACTTTATGTATCTGTTTTTCACCAATAATTAAAACAAAATAAAAACAAACATAGTATTGAATCACAAAGTCATAAAAAATATAAAGGTTGAAAGTCTATATTAGGTCCAGATAAAAATAAAACAGGAGTTAAATACCAGTGGAGTCGAGGTGAGGCGTCTATGTAAAGCTCCTGAACAGTGTGAGCCTGTTCCTGACACAGTGAGCAGGACGTTCGTTCACTGATCCAGCGTCTTTGTTGGTTTCCAGTTTACTAAAATGTATTTTCACAGCTGTAAAAAAGCCGTCAGAGAAGCAGCAGACACGTTTATCAGCCGGCCGTCGTCTTAGAGGAACTGAAACAATTAGAAGATATGAATCCATCAGAGCAGCAGCTGCACAGAAATAAATAAAGAGCTTTGTCATGAAGTTAAAACATCTTTCTAAAGCAAAGTGACTGATATGAGAGGTGGTCATGTGACAGTCAGAGACATGAGAGGAGATGCAGCAGGTGATGTTTACCTCCGACTGACGTCCAGTAAACTGGCGGCCATGATGATGCTGAACAGATTATTCATGTTCAGTTTCTTTTGTCCGAGCTGTGTATTTTTATTTCAGTGTCTCATTCTGGTTCCAGTCCAGATGAGTGTTTTTCACCCTGCAGACCGTCTGCTCAGCCTCTCCTGAAGCTCATTCATGCCTCAGAGAAAACACTAAAGAGCACCAGGAAATCGGCGGATGCCACAGATTCTCTTAAACCACTCAAACGTGCCTCTTAAGAACAAATCTGCTCTCTCGAGTGCTCCTCGCATGGAGGTCCGGTCTGTCTGGATACAACCGTTACAAATGCTTGAGAGGAAAAGCAACCTAACAAACACTCCTCTCTTGTCTGGATGAGAACATCAGGTAGATAAATGAAATAAAAGCCTCCTCAGTGCTGCTGAAAACATGGAACAGCCATGATGCCAAACGCCCCCCCCCTCCCCTCCCTCCCTGAGCTCTCAGCGCTGCCAGGATGTGCTGTCACTGTTTAATTGTTTGCTATTGAAATACTCTGTTTTCAATTTACCATCTAAATGTTTTTTGATGGCTTATTATTAGCATAATACAAGATTAAGACTGAATGAATTACACGTCTGATAGCAGCAGAGTCTGAAGGAGGAAAGAGCAGATATGGCTTTAATTTGTTAGAGGGTGACAGAATGGATAGCGCAGCTCAGTCTGTGCATTTAATGCATAACAATCAATTAAAAATAAACAGGTTATTCACAGCAGAAACCTATCAGACATAAACTATCACTCCATTAACGAATATGTCTGTTTTTCCCTCCACAGTGTTCATTAAGCTGATGGAGGGAAGAGTGCTCATTAAGGCGGTGTTTACCTGTTCGCTGCACGCTCGCCATGAAACCAAAGTGCATTCTGTCATTTTCCAAAAGCCAGAAACAGAAAAGCGGAGACCATCACTGCTGCTGCAGACATCATGTTTCAATTAACAAATGTGCAGATGCCACTGGCTGGAAAACAACGTGTGACAACCGCTTACTGCTCATTAAAGTCGCCTGTTAGATAACTAATTATACATTATTAAAATGTTGGTTATGTTCACTAAATTAAAATAAATACAGTGTGAAAAGTAAGATTATTATGAAGGATAATAAAGAGTGGTGTTTCTCTGTCATGAACTGATTTTATCCAGTTTTAAGCAGCATTTTTATGTTATATTTTAGATCCTGATTGTTTTAACAAAGTAAAAGATTTTACTTATTGGACACTCAGTTTTTAAGTTTTAAGCTTCCAGGTCTGCAGATAATGATGTCAAGATGCAACTGACTACTTGGATCTCCATCTGTGCATCAATATCACTACTAGACGGCATCATCACAGCGTCATGCCTCCACTTTCCCCCAGTGGAGTCTGATCTGTCCAGGCACCGCCGGGCACTGCTGTGGCCAGTTCAGGTGGATTGTCCCTGATGCTGCCCTGACTAATGTGTCTAATGACAATCAGTCTACAATGAGGACGGTAAGTGCAGGCAACCTGAAATCCTTATTATTGGCGACTCCATCAGATTTGCTGAACTCTCGGGCGTTATCACCTTCTGTCCTCCTGGTCACCAGCGCTCATAGACCTCCATCCTTCAGCTCACACAATCATTGTTCACATGGGCACCAATCAGTCCAACCTGGGTAGAACCTGTGTATTTTCTGGTGTGTTTCAGCTGTCTTTATCGTCCTCGCTGCCTTTGATGTCTTAAAGCTTGAAGTGTTTGACATACTTGATCAAGGAGAACTGAAACAGCGCACATCGAAGTCATCTGTTCTGCCCTCTGAAGGTCTGACTGTTAGTCTTTAACCTCAGCAGATCAGCTGTTCAGTCAGTTTAGTTCATGTTGCATGAAAAAGGAGATTCTGGCTATGCATCCGCCTTTCTGTGTTGTCAAGGAAAGCCTCCACTTGGTAACCATGGTGATGCTGATATACCCTCCATCGGCGAGGTTCCTGCTTTCCCCAAAACATCACAGACAGCTGGAGTCTTCAGGAGAAAATGTCTCCTTTCCTGCTGAAGTATTACAGCGTGACCTCAAAGCTCGACCCCGTCTAACCCAACTCGTAACCTCTCAACACCCACGAATGGCTGAAAACCTTCCACGCTGCAACTGGGCATGGCTTTATTCACCACTTTGGTTGTTTCAGGACCAGACATGACCTTTACAAATCAGATGGCCGACACTCCAACATCAAAGATGTCAAACAACTTGCTCAGAACTTCATCCAGTATATTAGTTTTTAATTCTGACTGATATTTACCTCAGCACGACCTCGCTAGAAGACACTCCCATCCATAATGATGAGCGTCTCTCCCTGAGTCCTGCTGAACACTCCTCCACCAACACTACACCTATTAGATACCTTCCTGTACCTCCATATGCTGACTCAACAGCACTCATTTAACTGATGTGCTCTTTTATAACACCCTCCCCTGGCCCTAATGACCATACGAGAGATTCAAAGAGGCAAATTAGGAGAGCTGAGTGAGTGAAAGTGGAAAAAAGACAAACTCAGGATATCTCTTGATGTACTTAAAAGTTTCAGCGTGCAGTTAAGGAAGCAAAGTATTCCCATTTTTCCAGTCTGATTGCTAATAGCTGCCACAACCCCAGACTTTTAGTTCAGCCAATCAACTCAGTGGAAACATCCGCTGAGAAATGTGAGCGGCTTCTTCACCATTTCATCAATAAAATAGATAACATTAGGCTCCATTACACCTGTGACAAGAGAAATCTTATCTTAACCTTCCTCCTTATGCCTCACTTAAAGCTAATTTCTAAGTTAGACGTAGAGGAGTTAACCTCCCATTTAAAGTCTTCCACCTGTTGATTAGATTTTATCCCTGCTAGAAGAGTTATATCAGAGTTTAAACCCACAAATCCAGGTTTAAAAATGGACTAAAAGTCTGTTGCCTCTGAATTAATCTCACATATGAATAACCGTAGTATTTCTGGATTCTTATTAAGGTTACTCGGGACTCGCTGCCGACTCTCCCGCCTGTTCAATTTTAATTCTGCTCGATTCGAGTTCTGCATTTGATACGGTCGACCGTGACCGTCCTTTTAAATTGCCTGGAAAGCTGCGCTGGCATCAAAGGTTGCTGTTCTCGGCTGGTTTCGCTCCCTCCTCTCTGACAGATCCGTCTCCTCTCATGCGGTGTTCCTCAGGGGTCATTTCTCAGTCCTTTATTATTTCTTATTAAATGCTTTCTTTAGGTCAGATCATCCGTAGCTATAATAATAATGTTCACTGTTATGCAGACGACACTCAACTTTATGTTACACTTACTGGCAGATGAATTCTCTCATGTTATTCTCTAATTCTCTCTAATGTCAAATACTGGATGTCACAAAATGGCTCAATGAGTCCAAACCTGAGGTCCTTTTATTCAGTCGTTCTAACTCGACTGGTGACTTTACAAAGAAACTTGAGAACCTGTCCTCCAACATTCAGCACTCTGATGTCCAGGGGAGTACAATCTTGATTTCTCCAAATTAGGAACAAAAAAAACCCATTTTTTTGCTTGTTTGGTTGTTTTTTTTTATCTCAAGCTGACGTTGAAAAAATGATCCATGCATTAATTTCATCACGACTAGATTACTGTGGCTACTATGGCTGTCTGTCTATCATAACAAAGACAGAAAAGCCAGCGGCTCTCATAGTGTTGTTTTCAGAAGAGAAGAAGCTGGAGCAAACGGCAAACAGACACAGTTAGCTGTAGACTAGCTGGTAGCATTTAGCAGCTAAAGAGCCAGATATTTCCCTCAGGAGTTGGTAGAGAGCAGAAACAGAAGCTGAAAGACAGAGAAGATTGGACAGAAGTTGTTTTTACAGACTATTCTCCTGATAACTAATAGATAAAAACATCATGTCAAGTCGTTTTTAACCAGATTGAAACTATAAAGGACCAAGAATAGAACCCTGAGGAACCCCACAAGTAATTATTGACGTTATCAAAGTGACGATAATGTTACTCTGTAACTGCTGAACAAATGTTCACATTCACTACTTGTTTCTGCTGAAAACAAGAACTAATACTGTTATTTGTTGCCTTTAAAACATTACAATACTTTAAATAAATGATTATTAATAAGAATATTCATGATATTTGAAGGTTTCTTGCTGACAGTCGGACAAATATTTATAATACCGACCTCAAAGTGAGAAACTGGAGCAAAGTAAAGCAATAATCTAATTAATAATACAATAATAAAGCGTGAACACACTGCCAGTGACGACACTGTGATATTGAAAGATATTGTTTTCATTATGATTCTTCCAGTTTGTCCAAAACAAGTGAGCACGATGAGAAAAGAAAGATTCTGTTGATCAAATGTTTCCTCCTTCACCATGAAATTATCAGCGTTACTCATTTCAAAGTGTAATCTGTGCTGCTCTGTGACAAAATATTCCTATTATATGTGTTCATGAATGTGTGTAAGCATATGATTTGACACGATAATGAGACTGAATTGCAGATAAAGTTAATGTTGCAAGAAATGAAGTCTCCTCTCAGTGTTTTTCTACCTCTCCAGAGTAAATCCCTTCAGTAAACGTGTGACAGGAAGTCTTCATGTGGAAGTCAGGCGAGTATACAGAGGTTCAGGTTGACAGTTTTTCTTTATGTAAATAAGTTTAAATAAAAAATTAAATGAACAGTTTTGATCCAAAGAGCATTTATAGCAGAAACACCTGAACCTCCTGAGTAATATGTTAATTCACACACACATTTACACTCAGTTTTGATTGATTAACACCAGAAAAGTCATCTGAAAAGGTGCAAATGCAGTTAGAAACACATCAGTCAGGTGTGGCTTTGAGAATAAATTAGGTCTTAAGATCATGTTCATTTCAAGATATTTAAATCAGCACAGTCTTTGTTCTGTAAAGTAACATGTTATGGCTTTAATTATTGGACATAACAGAGGAAAACAAGGAGGATTGTAGTTACTAATTCACCTTTCTCAAAACAACATGTGACATTTTAAATCATCTAATAATAATAATAATAGAAACTCATTAATCTGCAGCAGTGACAGGCAGGAATAGTACTGGACATGTTCCAGTTTATTTAATATTCCTGTTTTATTCTCTTCTTTCATCTGTTTTATTCCCTTTTTATTTCCTAATTTAACACTTATTAATGGTTTTTATGAGCCTTTTTACTTGTGCTGTTATTATATTCTGTTTTAATGCCTTTTATACTCGATGTAAAAACACTTTGAACTGTCTTGCACTAATAAACTTGCCTTTATTCACAAGGCAGTAAACTCCTGTTTGCCTCAGATAAACAGCTCAATGTCCACAAGTAGAGGATTATATATCTATGTAAATAATGTTTATTATATGATCATGTTATTCACTGTTCACTGTATTCTGTTCATTTTATTTGAGCATGCATGATGCACCACAGATCTCACAAACTAAATTTAAAAATAGGCACAAAAAACACAAACTAAGATGTCGTGAAAAGATTTAGTGGAGAAATAAAAAGTTTTCCTGCTGTCACGGAGGGTGAAGGATCCGCCGCCATCAGGTCAGAAGATCAAACGTAACGCAGCTGATTAATTTACATGCAAATGTAAAGGATTATTACTTTAACCCTAACCTGAGCTCCCACCCTGATCACACTGCATGAAGCGGAGGACGGATGACCCCACTTTGCTATGATGCTCTCTCTCCGTCGGTTTACATAAAACTCAAACGGCTCTCAGCAGGGACAGAAAAAAAAAAGAAAAAAAACAGATAGAAAAGAAAGACACTTCTGGCATTAAACACAACAAAACACAAACACGTTGTCGCACAGCGAGGTGCTGCCAGAGGGTCGGCTGGCGCAGACGGAGGAGCCTGCAGCAGCCGAGCAGCTCTGAGCGGGAACGATAGAAACATCTGTTCTGGCTGGCACCGCCGCCGCCGCCGACACATTCAGTCTCTGGTTCCCTCCGTGCTTCAGTCAGCTGTCTCTCTACCCGCCTCCACCTCTTATCATGAACCCCTGCGCTCGCTTTCTTCTCATCTTGACACCTTGCAGGATGATATCTACGTTATCCTGACGCATCAAAGTCTGCGAGTTCAGCTTCTCTGTGCTGCTTAAAAACACATTTTTTGAGTTGTTGGAAATATTTTGAATGCTGGACATTTTTCCAACACATCCTCCAACTTAAACAAGCGGATACGTGCTTTCACTCCGTGTGACTGCAGCTCATTTTTTTTGGGAAAATGACATTAGGACCTGTTGTGTTGTTTTTCTTGGGAGGACAGTCTCCTTTTTTTGTTTTTCCAGACGACAACAACGTGTCTCACAGTTTGAGCTCTTCTACAGATCAGATCGGCCGTCTGTCCAAAAGATGAACGACCTGCGTTAGAAAACTGACATTTTGAAGGCTTTGGGATAAAAGCTGCACTTTGTATTAAAGAAAGTATTTTCATTTTACACCATATGCATATAACTTTCCTAAAACAATAATAATAATAATGATCAGCTTTTTCAGGTGACATTAATTACATAACTAATGATGTTTTGCTGTGGTTGTTTCTTACAGTAGTTTATTGTCAGGGTCAGTGCTGCTTGTATGTTAAATATGTTGTAGTATCAGAGAAAACACACAGCTGTGCAAATTAAAACATCTATTTTGGGTGGAATCACTGATTCCTGAGGCCTTGAAACCCACTCAGCGTTAAAATAACCGTGTTAACGTTTAATTTAAAAGAAAAAAAAAAGAAAGACATGTGAGTGAAGCAGAAGCTACAATATTTTCCACAACACCATGGGAGGCTTGTTACCTCCCGTATCCACTGTGAGACCACTGCAGAGGGTTCAGAGGTCAGTGGCAGCGATACCCCCGGAGCTGGAGATGGAGCGACTCATGCAAGGACACTTTCACTGGGACAGACATAATGCAATTGAACTGGAAAGCTTCTGGCTAGCGGATGATCTTCTTTAACCACCAGGCCGCCGTGCTGCAGATATTCCTCCCCCCCCTCCCTCACAGGTTTGAGGCGTACAACACATACAACATTCCTGCAATGCCCCAGATAGCCTCCGAGAATTAATAAGCTGGCTGCATTCTGGTCACACACACTGTATAGTTGTTCCCGTTTCAAAAGGAGAGCAGAGTGTGTAATGTATATTGCGAAGCGTCTAGGGGCTATTTTTCAGTGGCTGCTTCATAATATTCGAACCTCTGAGACAGCTAGCGTGAAAAGCCAGATACCTGAGAGCTACACACACACACACACACATTCATATATATATATATACACACTGCAAGCCTTCAGTCACACCTGCACACACACACACACACTCAACATACATTCAGTCACACATAGAATTAAATCCAGAAATCACTTATACACACACATCCATTTACTCAGAACCAGCATGAAAGCACCTGAATGTGAAAGAGAGTCCACACACACACACACACATACATTGAGAGCCATGCATACATAATAAAGGCCCGGCACCAGAAGGAACCTTTAATAGGCTTCAAACTGAACAAGAGACTTTGAAATGGAACTTTATGCCATCAGCACTGATGATATTTTTTCTTTCCACTCATAGAGCTGCGATGGCGACTGGAAGACTCACTAGAAGGGATGTAAGTAAAAAAAACACAGCCGGGGTCACAGAGACTATGAATATGATCTGTGATGTAAAGCTGGAATGTGTAATGTTCTTATATAAATATACCTTTCTTATATCATTTCTGTTTGATGTAGGACAGAAAAAACATGGACACACAGTGTGAAGAGCAAAGCATCAGCAGGTCGAGAAGGTTCAAGCTTCAGTATCGACCGTGTTTGCCCGCTACAATGGCGTCTAC
Source organism: Euthynnus affinis (assembly GCA_029490765.1). Taxonomy (NCBI): domain Eukaryota; kingdom Metazoa; phylum Chordata; class Actinopteri; order Scombriformes; family Scombridae; genus Euthynnus; species Euthynnus affinis. The sequence goes on from CM055840.1 coordinate 36,174,550, forward strand.
CACAGAGTAAAATGTGTAAAAACAACTAGACCTATGTTCTATATGTTGTTGAGTTGTGTTCTTACATTAATGTTCAAACCCAGAGAAATCTGTCATTTTAATCAAAGTAACGGACCGTTTCATTTGGTGGCCTGTCAATGGCGTCATACCTCCTCTACCAAAGAGCCACAACAACACAACGATAACTGACACATCTGATTGGATTATAAATGGATTTTTATCTACATCATTTATTCTTTATTCAGACTGATTAACTGCAGTTTGTCAGAGATCAGCTGTGATTCTCTGGCCTCAACTCTGAAGTCCAACCCCTCCCATCATCTTACACACACAAAGAAGATAATACATGGGCTTTGTTGTGCTTGTTCCACACAAACTGTTAGAAATGGACTTTTATTCAGTTTGAAGCCACATTTTCATGATAAATTTAGCTGGTTTTTAACTTGATCTTTTAGCCGCAAGAAGGATTTTAGTCATTGGACGTCTGGATCTTAAGTTATCAGAGAAATAAACTGGGCAAACGTTAGCAGCAGCTCGGCTAACAGCCCCTCCAGGAAGTCCGCTGCTCGCCCAACATGGTGGAGAAACACTGATTTTTTAGCTGAAACTGCAAATAAAGTTGAATTCAGAAAGAGTCTCAGTTGTTGAAACGTCCTAAAGAACACGTCACATGTTCACATGTCCAGTCGGTCATGTGTTGTTTGGTTGGGCGTCAGCAGGACTAACAGACCGTTTAAAGGTCGGCTCTGCTGCAGAAACCTTGAGGCAGCCAACGACAACTAACCTGAACTCCATCTGAGACAACAACTCTCATCTCCTGCTGCATGTTGAGCTGATTCACAGCATCTTCATCTTCATCTTCATCCCCCCTGTGGAGCATCAGTGAATGCTTCAGGTGTTGTTTAGTGCCAGTTACCATCAGAGCCCAAACAGATCCAGTCTTGGGTAATTAGGAATATGTGATGAGCACCTTTTTCAGCTGTTCTGGGTGAAAAATATTGTTTATACATCACGTGGCACAATTTGCACATTTTTCCTTCATTATGATAGTTTTATAGAACACTGAAACTTGTGAAACTCATAAATTAGAAGATGAGAAGACAGCCAAATTAATATTTGAACATCAGGAAAACAGTGCAAATGTTATATATTTAAATATTTCACCAAGCAAAAAAAAAAAAAGTTTGTGACTTTAGAAGACTTTTATTTGTTGTTCTGCAGATGTTTAACTTTGCAGCTCCCATCCTGCACCATCTTCTACCTGCACTCTGATAGTAAAGCTGATATAATCTGTACCTTTATAATAACCATGTCAGTGTGTAATGTGTTGGCTCGTAGTGACGAACCTACAGAGAATTATCAGTGACTCTGCAGCTCCTCTCGGCTTTACGGAGCTTTATAGTGACTTTCAGCTCACTGTTTATCTGTCCGGCTGCAACTTTACTCTTTTGTTTCCTCCTCCACACTCTCATAGCATCATTTTGAGCCACAACTGCTGCCGTCCAGCAGCTTCAAACCATCGATCTTCCAGTCACCACTAACCTACCAGCTATCAGCAGCTGCCCCTCCCCATCCAGCAGCAGCAGCTTAATAGGAAAAAGATTCAGTGCGTGAGATATATATATATTTTTTCTTCATTTCATTGCCCTACAGTACATCTCTCATATTCTTTGATTCACTATGAATAATGGAGGCTAAGGGTGTTATTCTGGAGAATTGTCAGGTGTTATCTGCTGTGCAAATTACAGCTGAGGTGGGATATCGAGGAATTACACTCGAGTCTGCTCTGCCCTTCTCTGTCAAACACACACAGGGGGAGGCAGGGTGATTAAAGGTGTGTGTGGCAGGAGAAGTATTCACATCCTTCAAGTAAAAGTACCTACAGCGATGTAAAAATACTTCATTACAAGTAAAAGTCCTGCATGAAAAATCTTAATTAAGTAGGATTTTGCTGTAAAAGTACATCAGTATTATGAACTTGATGTAGTTAAAGTATTGCAGTAAAAGTAGTGGTTTGGTCCCTGATATATTATTATATATGACATCATTAGATTATTAATAGTGAAGCATCAGTGTTAGAGCAGCATGTTACTGTTGTAGCTGCTGGAGGTGGAGCTAGTTTACACTACTTTATATACAGTTAGCTAGTTTCAGCTAGTTTCTAATTTTGATCCACAATAACAAAGTCACTCTGCTCATTTTAGGGAAAAGCTCATTGATGAGGACATAGTTGGACTATAAATGACATTTTATCTGCATATTTTATTCTTTATTGACATTTGGTGACTGCAGTTTGTCAGAGATCAGCTGTGCTTCTCTGGCCTCAGCTCTGAAGTCCAACCCCTCCCATCTGAGAGAGCTGGATCTGAGTGGAAACAAGCTGCAGGATTCAGGAGTGAAGCTGCTGTGTGCATGTTACTGTTGTAGCTGCTGGAGGTGGAGCTAGTTAACACTACTTTATATACAGTTAGCTAGTTTAGTCCACTGGTTCCCAACCTAGAGGTCGGGGCCCTCCAAAGGGTCAGCAGATAAATCTGAGGGGTCGTGAGATGATAAATGGGAGAGGAAAGAGGAAAAAACAAAGTTCTGATACACAAATCTGTTTTCAGTTTTTGGACTTTTTCTCTAATCTTTGATTTTTGCTGAAATATTGGATCATTTGAACATTTATTGAAATGAAAGCATGTGAGAAGTTTAGAGGGAAAAATCACTATTTGGTGGAGCTGTTAACAACTCAGACATGTGAAATGTGACCCCGACTACACACTGCTTTTTGTAAGACGTCAAAAGACAAAAAGGTTGGAAACCACTGGTTTCATCTTTAACAATGTGTTGTATTTTAAAAGCTTGTTATATTATCCATTGTGTCAAATCTGCATCTGAAAAGTAACTAAAGCTGTCAAATAAATGTAGTGGAGTAGAAAGTACAATATTTCCCTCTGAAATGTAGAAAGTAGCATCACATGGAAATAAAAAAGTAAAGTACAAGAACCTCTAAACCTCTCCATCAGTGTATCAGAATAGTTAAAAGATGTCGATGTTTTTTAGGAGCTATGTGAAACTAATGTAGGGTCCATAGCAGATTTAATCAGAGGGTCACTTGGCTGACTATTGAGTGTAATCATGTCTGGTTCTGATAAACAGGATTCTTCAGCTTCTAGATTTTACGAGTTGGACACCAAATAAATAAAGATCTGAACTGAACCCAACGAGTGCAGCTTTTAGGAAAGATTTTCAAAACCAGAGCTTCAATGTGAGGTGTAGATTTTAAAGGCCATCAGATGATTTTGATTATATTATAGCCACCAAATAAAAGAGGAAAATGACGTCTACAGAATGAATAAATACAGAAATCTGCAAATGAAAGCAACAATCTCAAAGCAACAAACTAGAGGGAGCATCAGCAACACATTTTCCAAGATGAAAAGCTCCTTGAGATGAAAAGGCACAATAACGAAGGAAGTGTCTTGTTGATTTTGGACAGTTTTCCTGTTGGTTATTAGTCACAGACGACAACTTACTGTGATGTTTGTCCAGTAGAGAAAACTTGGATATACTGATGGAGTACCACAAAAAGGTGAATGATAATGTTGTTCCATTACTGCTGGAAGTTCAACAAGTTCAACATATCAACTTAAAAGGTGATTAATAAGAAAAGACACTGCTGTTGTTGAGTTGTGTTCTTACATTAATGTTCAAACTCAGAGAAATCTGTCATTTTAATCAAAGTAACGGACCGTTTCATTTGGTGGCCTGTCAATGGCGTCATACCTCCTCTACCAAAGAGTATAGTGCACAAGATGCATGCGTCGGCGCCGTGTTTGTCCGCTACAATGGCGTCTAGCAAAGAGTAACTTACACACATACAAGATAATACATGGGCTTTGTTGTGCTTGTTCCACACAAACTGTTAGAAATGGACTTTTATTCAGTTTGAAGCCACATTTTCATGATAAATTTAGCTGGTTTTTAACTTGATCTTTTAGCTGCAAGAAGGATTTTAGTCATTGGATGTCTGGATCTTAAGTTATCAGAGAAATAAACTGGGCAAACGTTAGCAGCAGCTCGGCTAACAGCCCCTCCAGGAAGTCCGCTGCTCGCCCAACATGGTGGAGAAACACTGATTTTTTAGCTGAAACTGCTTTATTCAGTGTTTTTACCTGTAATCAGCGGGTCTGTTTGTTCTGGAGAGGAGGAGACCTCTGCTGGTAAAAACATCCTGAACCATCAACACTGGAGTAATCCTATCCCACTGAAGCTGCTGCTTTAACAACCAAGACAACAACTCCCATCATCCCTTGCTGCTTCACACCGTCATCACACTCTGAACTCAGAGTGACGTCACACCTCGCTACGTCCAGCTTTCTACAGACTGCGGTTTGTGTAAGTTCATCAGATTTGATGGTTATGTTTGGATGGAGTCTTTTAGAGATGCTCTACAAATGTGTTTGTCTGTAAGCCACTTACACAAAGAGCACAGTGAATAAATTCACAACCGTCTAATTACAAGCAGAACACAGATGTTTAGTGTTGTCCATCAGCTGTCAGGCATGAGGCGCCATTATGAGGCGCCATTACAGCTGCCACAGCAATAGAAAAAGCTCTTTACTGATAATCAAAACCGGCTCAAAAGCCTGTAGTTTCTATAAAGGCGGAAATAACACTCAGAGAAAACAAATAATAAAAAAAAGAGAGATTGTGACACTTCAAACAGCATATGTCGGGATAATTAGCTAAACCCAAACAATTTGCATTTTAGACACCTCGCCAATTATTTTCATTTCAGCGTTCCAGAGTAGTGGAGACAGAGGGAGAGAAGGAGGGGAGCAGGAAGACTGAAACAAGGAGAGAAAGACAAAACAAATGTAGTGATTGAGACAGAAAGAGAAAGAGAAAGACAGCGTGAGACAGATGTTAAAGATGGAGAGAGAGGAAGTGATAGCGAGGAGCAAAGAGGGAAACATTTAATCCCTCCAGTACAAACTGTGATTGGGCTGGCACAGCAAGGTGTAAATAAACCAGACAATTAATTGGAGATGGATGCAAGTGGGTGGAAAACTCTCTCAAGGGTAATAAACACTCACTGTCAGAGCTGCTTTCTGTTGGTGAAACATAACACCGACAGTGTCTGAACTGTCCATGTCGGCCCAAAAAAAAAACATATCTGAGCTTCAAGATGGCTGCCGGTTGGATGCATCGCGTTGTTCGGCTCCACCGATCCATCAAAAATCAGGAGAATAACTTTATGTGACTGTGTAGATGTCGAGTTAACAGCCTGACAAGAATGTTAAGTTTTGGGCACTTTGATGAAACACAATGGACAACAATGGACGACCTGGAAGTTCTGCAGCAAAGTTGGGTTTTTTGTTTGTTTGGCTTCTAAAGAAATTAGTGGAAGAAGTTTAAAAAGTCTGTGAACTTGATGTCAGAGGAACTGAGTGGAAACCGATGAGCTGAAGTGCATCAACTGAAATCTGTGATACGAAGACTGAAGAGCTTGAAAGAAGAGCTGAAGACTTGGACGAGCATGGATGAAGTCCACCTCTGCACAGCTGGTGACGAGGAGGATGAGGACGGAGGTGTCACACAGCAGAAGTTTTGGTTTTTATTTGATTTGCTTTATGTAGATTTATTATTGTGCGCAGTGCTTTATTGCCAGCGGCCCATGTGAGGCGGTGGCGGCAAGTAGAAAGAGAGGACTGGTGACGAGCCTCCACCACGAGGGAAGAGCCGGCGTCTCCTCCACCTCCAGGGTACAGCGTTGGTCCACCAGAGCCTGCTGCTCCGGGCTCTTCCACCCACCCACGTATTGGACCATCATCCCATCAAAGGTCGGCCCTCTCCAGAGCACTGTGTTTTAATTTCACAGTTTAGTTTGTAGTTTAGTATTTTATCCCAGTGGTTTATTTATAGTTTTAAATGATCACCTGGTTTCCTTGGTTACAACGCTATTGCTCTCCACCCAATTTTTAATCTCAATTATAACCCCCCCAACTTCCCCCCCTTCTTTTCAGATGCACCAAGAGGTGAATCACACTCACCTGAGCAGCAAGTCATGAAGTTCTTCAGCAGCAAAGACAGTAAAAGTTCAATTTGTGAGTAGAAAACATAAAACTGAGCTAAAACGAGCATCTCACAAAGAGAAGATACGAAATTGCAAGACAAGCCAGACTCCTGAGGAAGGGGAAGTGAATTCAGGACACCTGGAGCAGGAACGGTGAGGTCATGATAACGGTGAAACGGGAACAGAACAGGTTAAAGTAATCTCCATCAGAGACATGAAAGATCTGGATCAATATAAAGAACATGATGGTAGAGAGGTGGAGTACTGGGGAAACCTGCTGCTCAGGGAGCGTCGGGAACAGGTTGAAGCCCTGGTTTTTGACTTGCAGGCAGCATTTCTACATTCGTTCACCTTGTGGAGGAGAATCAGGTACATCAGTAAATGTGCAAAGATAACATTTATGTCAATAAGAGACAGATCTCAGGGGACTTTGGAAGGAGAGGATCAGAGTGAAGGCTGCTGGGACATGTGTACTGTGTGGAAGCTGAGATGAATCATGTCTGGATTATTACCAAAGTGTCGAGGTAAAGCCAGGTGCAGTTTAGAAAATAAGCAAGTAAACCTGTTCACACTGAACTCTACCAGCTTCCAGTCCATTCTGAGTAACAGGAAATAAACAACAGTGTCTGCTTTAAGGTTTATAAAAGATCACGCTTATATTTAATAAAACAAACAACACTGCACGTCTGTGATGGAGCGTTCATACACATCTCATCCTCAACTGCAGCTGGACGTCAATCACAAGGTGGAAAATCATCCAATATGAGCATGAAAACATGCAGAACCGTCACTGAGCTCCAGTGCACTTTAAATGTCTCCTTGTTATGTAGGAAACTGAATCCAAGCTGCACCGTGTTCGGCACAAAACAGAACCGTTTCCACAGATGACATTTTGACACGTCACAGCGGGAAAATCATGTGTAAATAACCAAATGAATGACGGCTGATTTGCATTCAGCTGCTCCAGTTTCAGAGGCCTGATATTCTGCATCCATATGTGGCGCACGTTTTAACTGCTTTTTCCTAGAAAATTGGCAAAATGAAATCAATCAATCACTTTACTCCATTTGTGTCATACAGGATAAAAACAAAACAATATTTAAATATGAAAACTTTGAATAAATACGTATACAAAGCAGCAGAATACACACATTCAAACAAATTCAATAAAAAAGGTATAAATAACATAAAGTTTGTTCTCTCAAGACGCCTTTTCTTCACACAGTTAAACTGAGAGATGCTTTTATATCTGCTAACAAGACTCTAAAAAGTGAAGATGTGAAACTCTGAGAATGCAGATTAAATCAAACACTGCCGATGTGATGAAAATCTGACTTTTCTGTTAGTTTCTTCTCAGTCTGATCTATTCTGCTTTCATGGATATGCAAACCTCTTCACCTCAGCCGTGCATTAAAACCCTTTGTGATATTTCAAGCTTTTTATGACTCGCAGGACGGAGCCCTCGTTAATTTTATTAGCATCACCTGTGACGAGTCAGAAAGTTCTGCTAACGTTATTTGTCACGGCGCAGGTTCTACCGGTGAGAAGGTTTAGTTTAATAAGGTCTGAGGGGGTTTAATGAGCACTGAAGCTTCTGGATGCTTCAAACAGGACACAACAAGAAGAGTTTGCAGGATTTAACTGAACCACTGTGAGCTCAACTCATCGGCTGCAGAACCAGAACAGAAACACTTCAGCGATGAAGGTTATCGTTCATTATTCATCACCTGCAGCGCCTCAGATAACACCTGACGTCTTCAAGTTCGGCAACTTATCAAATATAACAACATTATTCTTTTATGAAGCTAATTTTTTAGGAGACAGGGTCGAGTATCCGCTCATAAAAAACGTCTCTAACGAGTCTAAGCGGCCTGTTTTCTAGTTAAGTGCTCGTCCTTGCTCGAGGAAATATCAATACGCATGTTTCTCTTTCATATCAAATGTGTTTCTCACAACAGATTCTTCTGAGGGAACTGAAAGATGAAGTGTTTTCATTTCATTCTTTTCAAATCAGTGTCAGATCTCATCATTGATCCTTTCAGTTCTTCTGAAGGACATGGATTCATTTAACCAACAAACACAAAAACAAATACATAAAACATGATTTATGGGTTGATGAGGAACTCTAAAGCCTCTCTCTCTCTCTCTCTCTCTCTCTCTCTCTCTCTCCCACAGGGACGAGAGGAAGTGAAACACGTCCGGACTGCATGAAGACATGAAGGCTGTTTTTCCTTTTTCATGTTTTTACACACAGATCTGTGGCCGCGTGTCGTCTGGTGTCTTCATTCATCTTATTGAATCCTGTTTCTTCTCAGCCTGAACATCGTTGTGAATGAAGCGAAGGTGGACATGACATCTTAATTTCCCCGGTGTGTTTCCCATCAATCTCTCTCTTTGTCTCTTTCTCTCGCTTGGTCTGCTCTCTTCGTCTCTTTTGTCACTTTTAACCTGACCGTATATTACAACATATCTTCTACGTCCCTGGTTGAAACGTGAGTGGCTCATCTCCTCTTTCATCCCCTCTGACCACAGCGAACTGAGATAATGAAGCGTGTGGACGTGTGAACATTAAACACCTTTCCTGTCTGTCTTTGCCTTCTGATTTCAGGTAAATGTGATGTTTCTGGTGAGCGTGGTTCAGACTAGAAGGAGAAGCAGGAAACAAACAGAGCAGACGGAGAGACCAGCAGCAGGAAGACAATGATCTCAGTAGATGATCTGACAGACGGCAGTGGGAGAGAACCAGTATATGTGCTGGAAACACTGGGCTCCATGAGACGAGCTGGGGTTCGATTATCATCATTATGAGACTGAGACACATTAAATACTCAGGAGGAGCTGTACACTTTCATTCATGTGGTTAACTTGTGTTGGATTCACTGGGTTTACTGGTTGAAGTCACTTCATAGATCAGCTGGTTAGGTCTTCTGTTAGTGGTTGATTAGTTTTATTCATTTATTTTACTCGGTCCTCCTCTGGTTTAACAGCCTTTGTGTAATTGTAAAGATTATAAATAGATGTCCATTCTTCAACTGTTGTTTTGACTCTGTTTGTTTTGGTTAATGCTCCAATATTTATTAATATTAAAGTTCCTAAACATCTGCAAACCTTTCATGAACTAAAGTCCATCATTCATGGTGATTACATTTAAAGTTTAATGTATACGGTGTTATGTTGTCAATACCTTCACTCAGTCAGCTCTGTAAACAGCTTCAGTTGTCGTTAAAATGTTTCCTCATCATGCATCAGGCATCAGGAGCAGGTGTGTGTGTGTGTGTGTGGAGGTCAGGTGACTGGAGGTGTGTCAGGTGATTTAGTTCAAGCTGAGCTGATGGTTTGAGGTCTCTATACTGACACATAGAAACACAGTGGAGTGAATAAAGAAGCGTTGATACAGATTATAAGGAGGCAAAAGCTTCTTTAAGAGTCGACTTACGTCACCGTTTAAAGTGTTTTACATCAGTAGTTAATGTACAAGACTTCTACTTTATACTAGCAGGAAAACAAACTGTCAAAATAATCAAAAAGACAAAAAAATAGATATTTTACTCTTTTTAAATTCAATATTTATTGTTGTTTTTTTCTGAGATGTTCCTGGAGCTGTTTCACTAACTTCTACTATCAGTTTGATTCTGAGCAGCTGTGACCAGCTCCTCCGTTTCCTCTGTGCATTGCATTGTGGGAGAGTCTCCATCAACAGCACACTCCTTCATAAATCAACAACTTCTCAGTCTAAAGTTTTGACTTGACATGATTTAGTCACTTTTCTTTCAGTGTGAACAGCCTCCAAACTCAAAACCACAGAGACTAAAGTTTTACTGGTCTTCACGCTCCAGCCTCACCAGTTCACCCAGTTCACCCACACAGAGATTAAAACCATCACACCGAGCAGGAAAAGGGATGAAAGTCTTAACTGATAACTAACCGGTTAGTTTTTAGGAGGAATTGTGACGTAGCTTTTCTTCAGCGCTAACGTTAGCTCGACTTTTAGCTCGTCTTCCTCTGCTCAAAGTGTTTTCAGTGTGTTTAGTCACAGTAGCTCTCCATGGCATCACAAACTCTGGCTCAATGTATGAATATAAATAATTATACTAATATAAAACTACCCTGATTACAACATGACCCCCCTTCTCCAACAGCTGTTTAATCTAACTTAGAACATACTACATACTCACTCACTCTGCTGTCAGGCTCTGGAAGTGGTAAAAATGATTTTCTCCAGCAGTTAATATTAATATAAATGCCTGTGTGTGTTTCTGAGCTCTTCATCATCTGGTATTTGGCAGCTTGACATGTTCTGTTTCTGCGTCAGAAGACGTTTTGGACTCGTTTTCACTCCTGCAGGTGAAAGTGGACTAACCAAACTCTGACTCTAACACACTCACTATAAACAGACTTTAAAGGGGCTGTATTATACTTTTCTTTATTTCCAGATGTTTATATAATGTCACAGTGTCGGATGTTCATGTTAAAAATGGCTGACGTGTCAGATAACAAGCTAAACGTGTGTAGCAGTAATCCTCAGGCTGAACGCTACGTTTCTGACGGTTTTTTCTACTTTCAGCTTGAGCTGATGTCAGTTTGTGACGGATTTCCTTATATGGACGTCTGCTACGTGCACTCAGCGTGTGAGTTCGCTGCTCCGCTCTGAGAGTCGTTGCGCCAAAGCCACGATGCCGTTGTGCTGGTCGCCTGCAGCTCTTCATCAAACATCACTGTGGCTGGTTCTGCTGGGACTCTTCCTCTCTGACTGAGAACAAACAGCTGCAAATATCTCCACGTTGTTGTTGTTGTTGTTGTTTTGATCAGTTTTTAGCGCCGCTAACGAAGCTTGAAGCAAATTCACTGATGAACACGTTTTTCTTCACAATAAAAGTCCCCCATTAGTCATTTAAAAGCTTTTAATTTGAAGCAGTAAAGCAGGAAATGTTTGCGTTGATGGTGAAGTTGCACAACTCTGATATGTAAAGCTGACCAATCAGAACAGAGCTGGCTCATCGGTAGGCGGGCCTTAAAGAGACAGGAACTAAAACAAAGAGAAATTGTGTGTATTGAGTTTCTGCATAAAGAGCCAGTATGAGATAAATAAGGAGGTTTATTTAACTTTGAATCATCCAAAAATAAAACTCTCTAAGATACTCACTAGCCTGGCAACATTAATGCTACAAACAACCCATAATGCAACACTATCACACCGCCACTTTCTCCACTGAAAAAGCAAAAAGCATCTCTGATGATGTGAACACGTTATTGCAAATTAACCTCTAAAAGGTTAATCGACGTGCAGAGCAGGTCAGAAAGACTCTCAGCACTTTACTGATTAATGTTTAACGTCTCTAATCAGGAATCATACTTTTATTATTTTTTCCTCATTAAAGGAGCTCCCTTTATCTAAATTGAGGGCTTAAGGACAGAAGATGCAGTGTGTTGTACAGATTGTGAAGCCCCTTGTGATACTGAGGATATATAATTACAGCTACTCTTGACTTCCAGAATAATTTCAGCTGGATTTATCTGCAGCAGTGGAGAGACCATCCAAAAGGGCAGCTTTGCATTTATGTAAACTGTTCTCCATGTGAGTGTCACAGCCCGTTATCCTCCTACAGCTCAGCTAAAATGAATATAAAACATATACCACACCACGGTCAGTCTGCTGTGTGTACATGTGCAGAGCTGCGGTTTATTTGCATGAATGAAGACAAGCATGTGATTTACTGGACTTTGACAAACTGCATAATTCAGCGAGTCACCGGACGGCGTTTATCTGAAGAGCCTGAACGTGTTCCTCCAGTGGAAATGTGGAGAGAGCGTCGAGCCGAACGCGCCGATAAACTGAAAACACTCTTCACGCTCTCTTTGACGCTGTCAGGTCGCTGGGTTTTGAAGAAGCGCGTGATAAAAAAAAAAAAAGCTCCTCTAGTTTTAAATAAGCGTTGCTGTCTTATCCTCTCACACTGTTGTTGTCTTGTTTTAATTATTACTGAAGCTGCTGTCTGGAAAAACTCCGCTCTGCCTGCACAGTGAAGAAAAAAAGAGGAAAAAGCTCTTTTGTATCTACATTGTTCGACATTAGCTAGAAACACAGAGTTGCCTACAGCGCCCCCCTCCCTCCCCCTCGCCTCCCTCCTCCCTCCCCTCTGGAGCAGCTCGGCGTCTTGCTCAAAGGCTCTTGAATCATTCTGCCTGGAACCATGAATGTAAAACCAGCTCTCAGCTGGAGTGCTCCCAGTTGACACCAGACTGGAGCCAGCAGCCCGTCTGATTTTCATTCAGCCTCTCTCCAAACTGTTTCCCCGGCGACTCAGTATGGTGATTTCTAATTTTCATGTATTTTAATTGCAGAATGTGGCATTTGAAACTCCTTACAGGCCGTGTGTTTTGTATTTTTTTTTTTTTTAACCATCACTAGTCTCATTTCAACCAATCCAGCTCTCTATGTGTGGTTATATTTAACACTTGGCAGCATATCATTCATTTTCTCCCCAAACAAAATGGAACAGTGCTCATATTTAATTGTAAACTGAGTTCATATGAAAGCTAATTAATATTCTGCTTTGCTTCCTGCTGCTTTATGTCCTGTCTGCTTCTTAGATACCAAAGGACAGGATGTGATTCTGCTGTTTAGTAGAAACAAACGACACATTTCGTTCATCACAAGTGTAACTCTGCATACGGGAGTCACTTCTACCTCCACCAGTGACGTTAACTGGGAACCACTGGGATAGATTTTTATCTTAAAGGATGAGACTGGTGCTGTATGTGCATCCAAACCCTGACATCTTATTTCTGTGTGTTAGATTCTCAAAAACAGCATCATCTTTTTGAGTAAATGTTCAAAAGTTCTCCAACAGTCATTGAAAAAAGGCAAAGGCTCGTTATGTTAGAGGTCAAATAAGAGTCTGACTTTGCCGTGAAGGAGCAGTGCTTGTGTTTATATTTCCTACAGATGGTCAACATCAGTTTCCACGATTGTTCCCTGAACTTAATCAATCGGTTATTATTGTAACCATGACGATGAAGGTCCCATCAGCAGGTCTACAGCACAGAGGAATGAGATCTTGTTAGTAGATCAGTTGTTGGTTGGTTTGGATCCAAACATCCATCCTTTTAAACAAAGTTTAGTCCTTAAACTTCTCTGAACTTCGACCACAGTGTTGTTAAAAACTTTCTATTATCCATTTTTTAACAGCTTTGGAAGTCAGAAGAGAGAACGCCTCCATGTGTTTCACTCTGGAGGTCACTTACTAACAACACATTTATACTTGTTGGTTTCTGCTGCCAGAAATATTCACCAGAGAAACAACTGTGGATTAATCAACAAGAAGAACCACTCCGTCCTGTTGGAGGAAAGTTGACCAGATGTTAGAGGATAATACCTTTAAAAAACATGACTCCTACATGTTTACATTATCAGAAGGATGTAAGGAGGTTTGTAACTGAGAGCCAGAGACCAGTAGAAAATATGGAAAGACGAACTCAGGTGATGTTTTTTGTCATATTGATGTTTAACTAGATTTGGTTTACTGGCACATAACAAGTAATGAAACTATGAATCTGATCTTACTCGGTTTATTTATGTGTTCCTCGGACACTGTGGAGGTAAATTCAGCCTGGACTCTTACGTAATTACACATGTCAGCCATTCAACACGTCCTTCACTACCTGGAAAGAACATCAGACACCACGAGACAAAAATACCACGTAAAAAGATCCATCAGCGCCACACCAGTCCAGTAATAACAGCCACATTAAAAATAATGACCTGGTCCAGTATAATACCACCACGCCGATGTGGACTCCAGTAAAATTACCAGTAAAATTAGGTGTATTGTACTCGCTGGTTCGGCTGTCGTTGCCATGGTCACACTGAGAGGTGAGCCAAACAACCCTGGACTCAGTCAGCTGTGGATAATAAAATCACCAGCGTTGACCGTCCTCGCTGCCCTTGTTGCTGCTGCTCCCCGTGTGCAGCAGCAGCAGCGACGGCGGCGGCGGCAGCGAGGCTTCTATATATAAGTAAGAGTGCAGGCGGCACTGTAACCGTCTGCTGCCTGACAGCCGCTTAATTAATGACACATGGTTCACATTACAGTTTACAAGCAAGAGGTGACAGAGGAGCCTCTTCACCTATTTCTGCTGCTGCTATATATGAAGCCACACACACAGACGCTCATATGCACACAGTTACAATCTGCACTCACACGGATAGTCATTAAGAAACAGCTGATTAAG
>CM055840.1:36193845-36201345 GCA_029490765.1 Euthynnus affinis
GTTTGTTTGTGTTTTTTGGGGGTTTTCTTTCCTGTGTAGTCGCCCCGGCATGTCAGCTGGTAGCAGGCAAAAAGATACGAGTGTCACCCTCAGGATGGACCAGTTATCTTTGTTTGTTTGTTTGTTTTAACATCAGTCTGCCTGCTTCGCCTCTATTAACATTATTACTCATCAGGGCTTAAAGTGTGCTGTTGGCTGCAGTGAAGATCATGACGTGTGGCGGCCTGGAGTGTGTTAACTCACCCAGAGTGATGGACGTACTGATTCCAGTGTGCACTGGTGTGTAAGCTGGGAGCCTAACTGGGAGGACGTTACAGTGGCTGAATGTAAAATCTGAATCTGACGGTCTGTAATTTAAATATTTACACTTAACTTCTTGTTTTATGTCAGTGACTCACAGCGGCTGTTACACTAATATAACTGTAAATAAAGAAGAATATAGACAGAAGGATTTTCTCTGTTTACTCCATAGATGCATTTACACCTTGACTCAGACTCTTAGTGGCTTTTAAAGTGAAAAAGTGAGCTGATTTGCTCTCCTCTAACGGTTGGCATGGTTATGAGCTCCTGGATGTTACATGACCTGTAATTTCAGCTGTGACCTGCTCCTGCAGGGCTCAGTTTGCATCTTCATGACCGTCGAATACATGAGTGTGAAAAATGAGTAAAAACCTCTGAACTGGGTCACTTTTACCAGACAGAGTCAACATGAATCTCATATTACAGGATGTAGATATATTAATAAGTCCAAAGATCCTGCTTATATGTTGTGATTTATTACGGTAAAAAAAAAAACGTCCTGTTCAATATTTAAAGAATTTATTACAAGTTTATAAAATACTACATGTTTATTCTGCTGATGTTGTAAATGAGACTTTAAGCAGTTATTAATATGAGCTGAGTCCACATGAAATGACTTCTCCAGACAGCAGAGGCTTCCTTTTTTATTGTTTATGTCCTGGCACACTCATTTGGGGCACACTGGGAGAGTCTGTGGCCTTCAGATGAAGCAGCATGAATTAATAATTGATGGACCAAAGTGTGGTGGTGAGGGAGGGGCGGGACGGAGGGGGGTTATTCAGCATATTTATCTAGGTCACTCCTGACTGCACATTTCCAAAATGCGCTGAGATGCTTTTTTTTTTTTTTCTGAGGTGTTTGGATGAGTTTCCTCCATTCCTCCTCACTTAAAAAGCAGCAGCACTGACTACACACAGTACTCTGCTTTTTGTTCACTTTCATCCATGAATAATGAAAAAAAAAATGAATCTGATAAATAATAAAAATATCTAACACAAAAATCAAGAAGCAACTGGGAAAGAAAGCATCGTATCAGAGGGGAAACACGCACTGATGTAAGAAAGCAGTAATGTTTGAGGGTCAGAACGCCCGACAAAACTCCTGTGACCTCAAGACTTAATCATAAGAGAGAGAGAGAGAGAGAGAGAGAGAGAGAGAGAGAGAGAGAGAGAGAGAGAGAGCAGGCAAATAAAATAAAAGCTTTGCGAGAGAGAGATAAACATTTTTGATGCAAGCAAATCAGGCCGAGCAGCAGAGGAAGATGAGATATGATTCAGTGTGGAGAGGCTGACTCGAGATGAGTTTTCAGCCTACACTCACACACACACACACACACACACACACACACACACACCAGGAGACACGCGGCCATGGTGCACACACTGAATTATCATATCCAATTCATTTTCTAAAATCTTTTTTTTTTTTTGGATAAACAAGCGGCCGAAAAAGATTCTGGTTTGAAATGTTGACGGTTGTTTTTCAGTGTTTGCTGCTGATGCAGATGATTTATTGATATTTGACATGGATGGTGGTGTTTTTCTTTAAAAAACCTCTCGAACTAGCCCAAAGTGTTCAAATAATATCATATTTTATTTTTGAAACATTGCATTTCTGAAACATCCCCTTAATAAATGGACACATGCAAACACACGAAGCAGCATTCAAACCAGAGACGGGAAAAAACATTACTACTCAAGTCCAGTTTAGAGGTTCTTGTACTTTACTTTTTTTATTTCCATGTGATGCTACTTTCTACATTTCAGAGGGAAATATTGCACTTTCTACTCCACTACATTTATCTGACAGCTTTAGTTACTTTTCAGATGCAGATTTGACACAATGGATAATATAACAAGCTTTTAAAATACAACACATTGTTAAAGATGAAACCAGTGGTTTCCAACCTTTTTGGCTTTTGACGTCTTACAAAAAGCAGTGTGTAGTCGGGGTCACATTTCACATGTCTATGAGTTGTTAACAGCTCCACCAAATAGTGATTTTTCCCTCTAAACTTCTCACATGCTTTCATTTCAATAAATGTTCAAATGATCCAATATTTCAGCAAAAATCAAAGATTAGAGAAAAAGTCCAAAAACTGAAAACAGATTTGTGTATCAGAACTTTGTTTTTTCTTCTTTCCTCTCCCATTAATCATCTCATGACCCCTCAGATTTATCTGCTGACCCTTTGGAGGGGCCCCGACCCCTAGGTTGGGAACCAGCGGACTAAACTAGCTAACTGTATATAAAGTAGTGTAAACTAGCTCCACCTCCAGCAGCTACAACAGTAACATGCACACAGCAGCTTCACTCCTGAATCCTGCAGCTTGTTTCCACTCAGATCCAGCTCTCTCAGATGGGAGGGGTTGGACTTCAGAGCTGAGGCCAGAGAAGCACAGCTGATCTCTGACAAACTGCAGTCACCAAATGTCAATAAAGAATAAAATATGCCGATAAAATGTAATTTATAGTCCAACTATGTCCTCATCAATGAGCTTTTCCCTAAAATGAGCAGAGTGACTTTGTCATTGTGTTATTGTGGATCAAAACTAGAAACTAGTGTAAACTAGCTCCACCTCCAGCAGCTACAACAGTAACATGCTGCTCTAACACTGATGCTTCAGTATTAATAATCTAATGATGTCATATATAATAATATATCAGTCAGAGGGACCAAACCACTACTTTTACTGCAATACTTTAACTACATCAAGCTCATAATACTTGTGTACTTTTACTGCAGTAAAGGATCTGAGTTCTGCTGTCTGGAAATGCAGAGAGAGTTTTTTTACTTTACTTTTCTTCTTGCAGCAACATCAGCTTCTCAGCTCTCAGTTTTTCTCTCTCTGTTTTTTTAAATATGGGCCCCTGGACTCCGGCTGAGGCCCCCAGAGCCCTGCAGTTAAAGTCTATGAGCTGAGGCAGCCCATTAAACGGACTGAGGTGTGATTACATCCTGGAGAGCTTAATTTAGATAGCAGCCCAGTGATCCTCTACGCCTGCTGGGGGCATGTTATTAAATCTATGCAGAAATCAATGTAGAAGAGTCCATTGCTCCGACAAAGCAACGGCAAAATGATTTATAACGTGTTTGGGGTAATCTATCGATTTATAATGCGGTGGAAGCCATCGATGTTGTTTTTCCTATTAGATGAGAGTAAACACAGCTAGCCGTGAGTAATGGGTTGTGACCTCCCTCTTCCTCCTCCTCCTCCTCCTCCTCCTCCTCCACACACACAGACATGCACACATACTGTACATAAAGGCACATAGTTCACACTAACTGTATAAAGTGAAATGCCACACAGCAACTTTAACACCAACATGTCGACCCAGCGTGTGAATGCAGCCAATGAGAAGCTTTATAACCGCGTGTCATCAACAGAAATATGAAAGCAAGCAGAAAACACACAGCAGCAAGCTCGTTTTTATGAATTATAATTCTAAATTGCAGAGTAATAAAAAGCGCTGGGAGACAATAATGCAAAATGCAAACACAGTCTGACACACACACACACACACACACACACACACACACACACACACACACACACACACACACACACACACCTCGTTCTCTTTCATTTACATTTTCGACATTTAGCTGATGCTTTTATCCAGAGTGAGTCAGTGTGCTAAACAACAGCAGCAGCAGTAAGTCAACATTCATGAATCAATGTGACTGTGACCCCACAATAAAGAGGTGCAAACACACACACACACACACACATTTAATTAAACCTTCAGACTTCAACACACAGATAATTAGCACATATTTCCTTTCTGTTTGTCTCCACGTCTGACCCGCAGTATTAACGAGTCACATTTCACACACATGACACAAACGCAGAGTTAAATAATAAACAGCTTTGTTTTAAGCTCTGATGTTCAGACCCTCGTTAAAAGCTCCAAAAACACAATTAACATCGTTTTATCAGCTCGATCCCTGCAGACTTCTCCTCAGTTTATGGTAATTGCTTATAAACGTGATCTTGATTATTTGTATTAACGTGCTCAGTCCTGTGTGTTGTGTGTTTGTATGTTGCAGGACTCTGGCTGAGTGGAGCCGAGGTGCCTTCACTGTTTTCCCTCCTCACCTGCCCTGCGTCAGCCTCGTTAAGCCTCCCCCGCTCGCTGTGTCTCCTCCAGCCAATCAGCTGCCAGCCTGCCCTCGTGTCTCGCCACCTGTTCCTCGTTGGTTTCTGGAGGGCTGCGCTACGAAGCCAGCTACCTTCAGCCTGCAGGGCTTTCAACGTCATGAAGGTGTCTCTCTGTTAACCTGCTGCATCACCATGGCAACGGTCTATTAACCTGCTGCATCACCGTGGTAACTGATGCTACAGAGCAGGTTATGTTCTGGGTTTCGGCTTAAGAAGCGCCGTCCTTTCACTAACCACCTGCAGCTATTAGAACACATTAGAATATTGATCAGTCTCTTATCAGGCTATTGATCTGTTGTCATATTGTAAGTTTGTAATGGTGCAATAGATTAGAGTTACTGTTGTAATATATCAAACTATATTTCATAATAATAATAAATATTATAATAATGATGATGATGATGAAGAAATACTTTGAACAAAAACTAAATTAAAAAATGATTATTTTATTTATTACAGATAATATTAAATGTATAACATTAATTTGGCTTTGATTTGACCAGAGTCTGAAGAGCTTTCTACTGATCCTTCATTATGAGACAGTCACTCTATAATATTTAAATCTAGTTTTCAGCTGAAGAGCTCTGCATGTGGGAGGCACTGAGTGGTAACAGAACTATATTAACTAATTACTAATCAGTTTTTCACACATTTCCACGTCCAGCAGTCGTCTGCCAGCGTTCAGCATCAGTGCTGAGTGTTTATATTCTTCTTATCCTGACTCAGAGTTCAGGCTTTGTTGATCCAGCTCACACAGAGAGAGTCTGGATATGTTGAACTGGCTCCGCAGTGAAATGTGACGCTTTGTTCAGTCTGATCTGTTTGTGCTGTGTTTCACTTCCAGCACAAACCTGGAATAAAGACGTTCTTGTTCCGCCTGCAGTCTGATAGATTTGCTGCGTTCCACCTGACTACATAAGCATGTTTCCATACACCAGGTTTTATTCACATTTTCATTCTTGACATAACAAACCTGAGTGGAAACAGGAAGCTTCTGAAAAATCTCAAAATATTTCCAGAAAGATTTAACACTCAGCTGAAGGGGGAAAAGTTGGTGAATCAATAAAAGCTGAACAGAAACAGTTTAAACGTCATGACAGAAGTGCAGCGTGTGACTTAAACGTCCACTTACAACAGATGAAAACATCAGATCTGATGATGTAACGCCGCTTAAATGAATTTATAATATATCATATTTCCATCTTGTTTCCCTTCGTTTGAGCTTCGCTGCCATTTTAATGACGTCATCTCGCTGTTTTCTCTTCTTCTTCTGCAGCGGTTTAACGGCACCGACTGGAGAATTCACACCACTGATCTCCATGAAGCAGCTCCAAAACATCAGCGGATGAAAAACTGTGTTCATTCCAGTTTTCATTTGCACTAAATTTGACTTTTGAGACTCTAAACAATAAGATAAGAAAGCTGCTGTCACCAAAATAAGATGAGAACACATTAAAAGCTTCTTTTAATAGAAGAAATGGAGATAAAATGCAGATGAGCTGTCAAGGTAAATGACATTTTTTTAACATTAATTATTAACTACAAGGTGTAGTTAAGATAAGTTTTCATATATCCACATTTTTACTAATTATTTTGGGGTTTTTTGCAACTTCCTCCTTGAACAAGCACACCACAGAAGAAGAAAAAGCAAACGAACTGATCACGTCTGTCAGCTGACTTTGCAATATTGATTTTTCAAACCTAAAACACAGACTTATAAACTGAAGACAATCAGCCCAGTGCACATACAGCACACCTGATTAAACACATCCTGCCTGCGTTCATGTGTCGTTCACACATTTATAAACTGACTGGATGTGAACTTCAGTCGTCATGTGACAGATTATGAAGCGTGTAGATCCAACCTGTCATGTCTCTAAACACAGAACAGCACGGTGACAGTTTCCTCTTTTCAACCCCTTCCTCCACCTTCAATGTGCACAAACACATCTACACCTGCACATACATCTTAAACATATGTGTGTATATATATATATGGATATTACATAACACATCCTTTACTTTCATTTTAGTGTCAAACAACCAGAGATTTAAAGTAACATCAGACTAAACAAACAGCAGATAAACAGCACACACACACCTCTACGAAGCTTGTAAATGTTAAAAAGGTGATAAGGTGACGGAGGCCTGAGACTGAGCAGACAGAGAGTGACATGACAGACAGGCGTGGCGGCGGCGGCGTGGCGGCGGCGGCAGCATGGCGGCGATGGCGGCTGGGGAGCTGACACGATCAAAATAGCAATCAGACTGCAAGTGATGGAGTGACTGATACTAAACAAACAAATAAACAAAACATGCAAATCATCTCAAACTCTTCACACCCTCCTCCACCTCAGCCGCCTCTTCTTCTTCTTCTATTGTGATGATCAACGTAACTTAATAGTGTCGTTTTATTTTGGCGGTGGAATCCCCCACGGGACGGACCAATAGGCAGAGAGATGAGAATGGCGAGGGGCTTATTATAGAGACAGACAGGCTGACAGAGTCCCCGAGGAAGAGGAAACCTGTGACACGATCAAAATAGCAATCAGACGGCGGCTGACGGGATGTTTGTGTTGCAGCTTCGCTCTCTGATAATCAGCAACAAGTGAAGGAAGTGAAGCAGCTCGGTGTCGGAGAGGAAATAAATGTCATTTGATTGCAGACAGAGTGACAGCTGCTGACTGAAACATCATCCACACACAGCTGCTGCTAAAAGGTAACAGGTGGAAGTGAACATGTCACCATAACTTCTACATCTGCGTATAAAACTGAAACGTTTGGCAAGAATTTCACCTTTTAAGTAAGAAAACTTTATTTATAAAGCGCCTTTCAAAACCAAGGAGGTGCTGCACAACGCAAATAAAACAAGAGGGAAATAAAACACAATAAAAATAAAATAAATGTAACATCACACAACATCAAAATAAAAGTAAAATAAATATACAGAAGTCAGATAAACAGTAAAAACAGTGAAAGCAAAGCAGAGACTTATTCAATAAAGTGCTTTCTGGCTGCAACTGGTGTCATTCTAGGTC
>CM055840.1:36203845-36246345 GCA_029490765.1 Euthynnus affinis
TCTGCAAAGACAAACAAACCAGATAATGGATGCTTTCTTTCTTTCTTTCTTGCTCATCGACAGGAGATAAAACAATGTGAACACGCTGCAGTTACAGTCCGATGTTCTTCACGCCGACTCTCCGGCCGGCCTTCCCTCTCGTGCACGTGGAAGAACATACGATGTCAGTTTGATATGGCAGCCTCTAAACTATAAGAGGCACAAGACCGTTATATTACAGGGACAATTTCCCAGCTGTCTGTTTGCTGTATTGGCTGCTGCAGGACCGCCTGTCAGCTGTTCATTTAGTCCACGCCGCCTGTTCGTAGGTACCAATGTGATGGCGTTGCTGGATTTTTTTTTCCAATACCGACTCTCAATTCTCTCTTTCCCCCCTCGACCGTCTAAAGTGGGAGATCCCTCAGCAGGGGATGAGATGAGACAGCTGTGTGTGTGTGTGTGTGTGTGTGTGTGTGTGTGTGTGTGGTTGGATGTCTGATTTGGAGGCTTCCTCTCTGTGTGATTGGGTATCTGCCGCTGTGTGTCTGCTGGTGACACTCTTTTGTTGGCTGTCTGTCACTCTGTGTGTGTGTGTGTGTGTGTGTGATATTGTTTGGCTGGCTGGGTGAAGATGTGGTTATGAGGTATTCTTTTCACCTGTCTGTCACTGAATGCTTCTGGTTTGTTTCCTGCCTGCATGTCTCCAAAGTTTCCACTGACACAGCCGATGACGCAGAAGCTTCCCTCCAAAACAGAAACTGATGGTGTGTTCAGGAGTTTGTAATGTTTTAAAGTTAAAGGAGACACATTCTGCTCATTCTCAGCCTCTATATTTATATTCTGGTTCTCTACTGGGATAAAAACTCCTTATTTATCTTCTACTGGTCCTTTATGCAGCCCCTCAGTTCAGCCTCTGTCTGAAACAGGAAGTTTTAGCTCCTGTCTCTTTAAGGCCCCGCCTCCTGATGAGCCCGCTCTGTTCTGATTGGTCAGCTTTCAGGAAGCTTCCTCCGGCTCCGAAGGCTACGTAAACAAACTATAGTAGCAGGATTTCACTTCTTTTTCTCCTTCTTTACTCACAAATGTTCAACTTCTCAAATCCATCTGAACATGTTGGAGCTGAATCTGAAATCTGAGAGTGAACAACATAAACAGGAAGTCGATGTAATATTGTAAACGGAGCGTCCAGATCAAACTGAAGCCCTGACTTTTGACTTGCAGGCTGTTCTGGGTGAATATACAGTGGTAATGTGATACTGTCAGACAACACAGATATATATGTGCATATATACAGATATCAACAGTTATTTCTTCATACTTTTAAAGTAAATCAGTTTGAAGTGCTGCCTAATCAATCACTGTTTCTCACAGCTCTAACTTGTTTTAATGAAAACTCTACGTTGTTTCTATTAAAAACTAAGTACGTTTGATTTGGTCACTGATGTAACTACCTGGAAAAAAACAGACTTAAACAGCTCTGGTTCACCTCAAAAATGTTTTAACAACAATAAGTCGCCTGAAAAAGAACAGAGAAGCATTTGTGGAGGATCTTTTGAAACGTGTCGAGCCGATAACGATGTGAGCTTTGATCGAGCCGCCGTCACGCAGAGACAGTGACTAAAGGGCATTTCCACCTCGGTGTGTTCTCTATGAAGAAAGCGTCACACAGTTTAATCTACACAGTCAGGGGGAAGGAGATGCATTATGGGTAATGTAGGCACCAGAATGTAGAAAATAAAAAAATATTTAATACATGTAAATTACTTCCCACATGTTGGTGTTCCTGTTTGATTGATTATTATTATTATTGACAGATTATGGGGATAACATTATAATTATCAGCCAACAATTCACCAGCATATTAAAAAAAGCAACTATTGTCTAAATGTTTATATAACTATCTAATCGCTGGGACATTTGCTGTTGCCTGTATGTCATTACCCTCCTCCTCCTCCTCCTCTCAACTCCACCCACACATTTCCCCAAAACACAACACCTCTATTTCACATTCCAGAGGGACAAAGAACAGAGTGATGGATCTATATAAATGTGACACCTTTAATCTGCTGCTGTCTGACCTCCTCTTAACTCAAACAGACAGCAGGAGTGAGCAGGAGCCGAGCCCAGTGCGAGGACACACACACACACACGCTCACTGCAGGAAACACATTATTCAACACGCTTTTATTTTTATTTAGCTTTTATTTAACATGATGTCTCTTGAGATACGTTACGTCCTTTGTAAGAGACACTCGACTACAGTCACATGAAATATTTATAACATTCACATGTCAACATAGAATTTAAAACAGTTACAGCGTCGGCTCCTCCTCATCATCACAACATTTACGCTTTTAGTTATTTTTAGTCTCAGTCAAGGAAGTTGCAGATGTTGAACACTAGGACACATTTACCAGGACTCAATCTCTACATTCAGGTCCTCTAATAAGTGAGCTGCTGGTCATTTTGGAGGTTATTGAAAGACTTATAGTAGCTTTGATGACTCACAGATTCAGACTGTTGTCACAGTGATTCACTAAGTTGTGACTTGATTATGATAGCCGCCCTGTTAGCATAATTTAGCTAATCTAGTCTGAGGTCGTGTGGCGTTTCCAGAGCGAGAAAGGCAACATAAATGGAAAAAATGGTACTGACCATAAGTTGCAATGCAAACCAAGGGGTGACATCACAGCTCTGTATGACCATCTTTATATACAAACTACTGCTGCGTCTCAAATCTCATATTTCTGTACTGACACTGAACAGAACTACAAATGGCAGCCGGGTACGTTGTAACTACAGTGAACATCACCACATTATACAGATGTAAGTTATACATGTGTTTTTTAGCACTAAGCACCACCATACTGCTGTCAGATATAAACCATTAGTTTGTTTTTTGGGTTAATTTAGTGGTCTGTAATGATTTGGTAGCGCAAACAATAACACGCATGCTAACGCTAGCTAATGCTAACGCTAGCTAATGCTAACACTAGATAATGCCAATTTGCAATCGTCATTTCCAGTAAGTGCACAACAGCACACTGCCCTGTCAGAATTAGTGCACTACACCAGTAAGTACACAGAGTACTACATGAAAGCTCACTAATATAAGTTTGTGATTTTAGACGCAGCTTATGACTGCAGCTAGCGGACAGTTAGCTTAGATTAGCACAAAGAAAGGAAACAGCCGTCCATCGTCCACAACTTACACAAAAACATAAAACCACCATTTGCAGTTTTACATGTGGGACTATTTCTGGGCTCTTTGCAGACTCCAAGAAGTTACAGGTGTCAGAGCCAGGCTAACTGTTTCCCCTTGTTTCATGTCTTTATGCTAAGCTAGGCTAACTGGCCATTGGCTGTAGCTTGAAAGCTAAAGGTTATAAATCTATCTTCTAAACTGCATTTACCCAAAATGTCAAACTATACCTTTAAATGAATAATAATAATATCAATAATAATATATGAGCACATATTAAATTAGAGACTACATTGATCCTGAAAAGAGACGTTTAATAATCAGGATCATTACATAGATCAGACAGAATGAACTGAATACACACATTAAGACAAAACAGCGTCTACAGTAACTGAGCTAATGATTTCCAGACAGTATGAAAAGTTAGCACATCAGTCATCACACAACACGAGAGATTTAATTAAAGCACAAATGATCCCTTGAACCTTTAAACAGGAGTAATATATTTGAGGCTCTTCTCGCTGATTAGAACGAAATGTTTTCTTACGTCTGTAAATGTCCCTGATGGAGGAGCGGTGATTAACAAAGCGGACCTCTGCGCGAGTCTGAAGTCTTCCAATTAGGAGAACATCATGCTTTTCGCAGGCTTTTCCAGAGACAATCAAGACGGACCTGAGCACACACAGAGGAATCCGTTTATTAGAGGCATCTGTGCGCCGCAGTTTGACTGAAGTATGACCTCTTTCAAATGAATCATAGTAAATGAGCCCAGAGCGAAGGGACAAGCCGGCCCAGGGGTCATTTGGCATTTAGCTCAGGGGTCACAACTCATGCAGTGTGAAAAGTCCTAATTAGAGTTACATAAAGGCAGGAATGGGATTCATATATATCGGCCGGACGGGGACGGCTCTCTGTAATACAGATGATACTCGAGACTAAACACATTAATGTTTCTGGTGGAACAGAAGAGCAAAACAGTAAAAGGTCAACAGGATGAGAAAGAATTGCTTTGGACACCTAACAAGCCCACACAGGTGATTATTAATATCTCAGCAGTCAAAGTGAAGCGTATGAAAAAAAGCCTGGCTGAAATGTAACTAAAAATAATGATAACCAACCACTAAATAAAGGGAAACATGACAGCGTCTCCATGGAGATGGACAGAAACACTTCAATTAGCTTTAAGTGAATGTGTTTCCTCTTAGGATCACATTACCCCACTATATTAAATACCGACTACTCCTAAACAGGAAATCATTACATTCTTTGAACGGAGCCGATTGGTCACAAATCACAAATCACAAATCACGCTCCTCAGCCGACCCTTTAATCAGATGTTCATTGAGCTCAGAGAAACTCTGCACATTCATCATCCTGCACAGCGAAGCTCAAACATCCAACTGCAGGAACAAGAAGAACAACTTGGAGGGATTTTAACATGATCTTCAACGAGCCCACTGATGAACGCAGCTTCTATTTAGGTTTAGGTTTAACTGCCATATACAGCAAATAAGACATTAGGATAGAACGATAGCATCCTGGACTGATTTCCAGTGTCGAGTTGATTGTCTGACATGAAGAAATATCAAAACACAAGCTCCAAACATGACGTCACATCATCAGAGACAACGGCAGCTGTCTTAAAACTTAAAACTCGTCTAAATCTAGCGATAAGTCTCCACGTCGGCAACACTTCCCCCATGCTGTCCAAGAAACTGGAGCGTCAGATTAGTAACTGTATGGATTACTGGCACTGAAAAAAGTAATCACATTACTGTAACGCGCTGCTGCTCAACACTGTTGGTAACTGAACCTGCAGTTGAGCTGAAGGCCAAACTAACCTTTCCATCTCTACTGTCAGCGTTGTTTTGGATATTTCCATAACTGAAGGGTGACCAGAGCTGGGAAATGTCAAACTGTACTCTTGTCCTCTCAAATAGAAGATAGAGGCATGTCTGTTTGATAAGCAGGAGCCTCACTGGTGAACCAAGGCCAGACGAAACAAGACAAAGACCTGAGATACAACTAGAGGTCACAGATTTATGATTTGGAACTGATGGACCAATCGTCAGAGGGCAGGAGAGTCGGAGACGACGTCTAGTTTTGTTTAAAGCGTTCCCAGAAATTCAACAAACTCCTCTTTTGGTTTTTCCTTCAAACTGAAAACTGCCAACATCAGCTCAGAAAGTCCACAACATTTTGGCGTCACGAACAGGATTCCAACGCAACAAAGACGCAGTCAGTTCTGGTCGCCCTTTAGTTAGTGTTTCTAGTCAGATCTCCTTCCCAAGCAGGTTTGTTTATCACTTTTAAAACCCCAACAGACACTTTTGTATTCTGTTTACATGAAAATCTGATTAAATTTAGCTGTAAAGCCCCAGTGAGACGTCACAACGCGGCTCAGCTCTTAAAGGAGACGCCAGCAGATTTGATTCAGACGTGCCGACTCGGTGCCAAAGATCCCCGACAGGTGCACAGATGTGTTGATGCTTTTTCACACTTAATATGAATCATGTTACTCCCCGAGCTTCTCTGGCCGTTTCATTTAGCACACCTGCTCATCTGGCGGTGGCGACATTGGTGGAGGGAGGGGAGGGAGGGGTTCAAAGTGAATTAAGAAGTCAGCGCACTAGTATGTAACACGACACAGCCGCAGGAAACGAAGGTAGGAACGAGTCAGACAGAGAGAGACAGTTCACTATGAAGTCATGTGAGAAGAGAGAGCACTTTGGGGATTTAAAGTGTCAAATGTTATCAGCCATGCATCAGATTAGCATTATAGAAGTGTGTATAGCGGCTGTAGAATATGGATCATAACACAACGCGTCCTCACAGAGGGAAGATTAGAAATGTCCTCAGAAAGGTAGAGAGATAAGAGGCACGTTTAAACCGACTGTAAAGAACCGGATTACGGGTCAGGCTGAGGATTGGAGTCAGAAGTAGGTCAGGGTTCGACTTTAAGACGAGTTTTAGGGTCAAACACTGAACGGGAGCGAAGTGCAGTCTGAAGGTTGAGCTGTGATGTGTTCTGTCGTGGGTGTCAGGTGCTGCTGATTGTGTCTGCAGGCGCCGCTTTTGATCTTCCAGCCTCGAAAATAGAAGAAAGAAAAGCAAAAAAAACCCAAAAAAACAAAAGGAAGGAAAGAAAGTGACTTTTCCTGTTATTTAACGACATCATCACTGCACGGCAGAGCAGCAGAAGACAAAAGAGAAAAAAGGAAACGTCACCAAAAGAATTTAAAATAAAAGAAAAGGAATCAATCTGATATTCTGTGGAAGTCTTATTTATTCCAGCCGCTGCCCTCGGCTTTTTTTTTTTTTTTTTAGTGATGTTGAACTTCCTCTAACAGCACCACAAATATCCGAGTACGCTGTGTCGCTGCTGCATTAGTAGCACAGCCCATTAGGGAAAGGTCAGCCATGCAGGCACATATCGACAGCGCAGACGTCCCACCGATGTCTCAAACTGCTCCTTCTTTCAACAGGCGGCTCTCTCCTTCAATGGCTCGCCAAGCATTTGTATTACTGTGGAAATCAAGTTAAAAGGTCAACAGTTCTACGGCCTCCTTTTGTTTTGTAAGTGCCGGTGTGTGTGTGTGTGTGTGGGCGGCTGTGAGGAAGGGACTCGCAGCATCTACTTTTTCCTCCATCTTATCTGCTCCCGGCGTCCTTGTCTACCTGTCCTCCTCCCTCGCCTCCCCCCCGTTTCCATTAATCCATCACGTCATGTGACGCACATTCATCTTTCTGTCATTTCTGCATCTGTCTGTCCTCCCCTGCATTCCTTCATTTTACAATTCATCAGTCATCAGGCTCGTCTCGTGGCTCTGCAATCATTCGGCGGCGAGCACAGAAGTTAGAACACGCTGCCGCTGCATTTCACACCACGTCTGCTCACATGGCTTTATGTAAGAATAAGAAACACTGCAGCAGGATAACATACAGTAATATGTAGTATGTTATAAAATAAGAGCAGTGAGCTATATATATGTGTGTGTGTGTGTGTGTGTTGTCAGTTATATGTGAGACGGGGGGAGCATGGGGTGGAAAGTCTAATCCCATGTTACGGCACAGAGTTTAAAGTTTGATGGCCGCTGGCAGAAATCACCATCTGTGTCACTGGCTGGAACATTTTTGGTGAGATCAGTCTGTTGCTGAAGGTGCTTTTCTGTTCAACAAGCCCGTCGTGGAGGGATCTCTCCGCCATCGCTGCCTCCCCCCTCCCCTCCTCCCCCTCCCCACACACAGGAAGTCCAGCTGGCTTTTCCTCACTCCTTCAGTCTGTTCGCAGCTCCTCACTTTTTCACATCTGCAGCATCTTGTTACAGATGTTGAAGCCTCTGCAGGAAGTAGAGCTGGTTCTTCTTATTGATAACCTCCACATCTCCCCACAGATGGAGATGAGGGTCAGAGGAGTCCTACTCCTGTGGTACTGAAGTTAATTCCTTTAGCAGGTCTGAAGGTTTTGAGGCTCCAGATGAACTCTTTGTTAACTCACCTGTCAGTGAAACCCTGACGGTCATGAACTTGGACGCTGATCTGAACTTCCAGAAACACATTTCCAGCATCTCTAAAGTCTGATCTTTGCTGTCACAGTCTGGTTCTGAAAAGCTGGTTCATTTCCAGTCGACTAGATTATTGTTAATGGACTCTTCTCTCTGCTGGACGGGAAAGGTCTCCTCACCAGACCCAGAATAACACTGAACCAGCTGCTGGTGCCTTCAGCCACATGAACTCACGTCTGTTACACCTTTAAAAACAGAATAAAAACATTTCTTTTCTCACAAGCTTTTAGTTCAGTTATTGGGTAAAACCTTCTTTTTAGGAACAGTATTATTATTTCTTATAACAATAATAATAAAACCATCTTACCCTGCTCTATTTTATGACTTTACGCCTGCTGTATGAAATGTGCTCTCTAAATAAATTTGACTTTCTCTGACAAACTGCTCCCTACTCTCACGTCTTTCTCTTGTTTTCATCACTGCTCTCCTTCTGTACCTTTGTTTCCAGCAGAAGAAGCAGCTTTAATCAACATTTATATAATAATAATAATGTCTGATGTGTCAGTGATGAACCTACAGAGACTCTGCAGCTTTATAGTTGAGTTTCAGCTCATTGTTTATCTGTCCGGCTGTTCTGGTTCACTCTCAGTGGCTCTCTTAGCGTCGTTTTCAGCCGCTGTACACTACCTGCTCACACAGACACAGTTAGCTGTAGACTAGCTGGTAGCATTTAGCAGCTAAAGAGCCAGATATTTCCCTCAGGAGTTGGTAGAGAGCAGAAACAGAAGCTAAAAGTCAAAACAGTAGTTTTTACTTCCAGCACTGCTCAGTGGTTTCCTTTCCTGACCTCACCTCTCTGCCTCATATCTCATCTCTGCTCACCTCTCTTTCCTCTCCTCCTCCTCCTCATCCTTCTCTCCTCCCTCCCCCCCTCCCTCCCCTCCCTCCCTGCACACACATCCGTTTGCTGCTCAATTCGTCTATCCATCACATTGTCTCGCCCTTACCTCAGCTATCCTTTCCACCACACGCCGTATAAAGAATGGCAGTATTTTACAGCTGCCCTCTCCTGTCTCCGCTCCCTCTCCTCGCTTATCTTTATCTCCCCTCCGTCCTCGCCTCCTCCTCTCCTCCTCTCTTCCATTACAAAAAAAGGCCTCGACTAAAACAAAACCACGCTCGGATAAGAAGGTAATTCCTGCCAACATCGTAATATGTGCAGCAGACAAAACATTATTCACAATTCCACAGTAATCTAGATATTATAACTGCACTTTGATGATCTTTGTGTGTTATTTTTCTTATTATTCTGCAGCCTGTAGTGCAGAGTGAAGCATGTTGGCAGACTACCTGCCTATTGATTGTAATACGCCTGAAATTAGAGCGGAGGTGTGAAATGAATATTAGATTTGTTGCTGTTTGCTGTAATTTTCTGTGATGGAGCGTTCTGTCTTATTTGTGCGTCCGGCACCTTTTATTAAAGTCAATTCAAGGAGACAAGAAGGGAAATTGACTACAGGCGTGGAGCTTTGAAATCTGCATTCAGCCGAGGAGCTGCTGTTTCCTGCTTTCTCTCTCTGCTCTGCAACAACAGCGGCTCCGCTCTCTCCGACTCTCTGCTCCCTCTCTTCTCATTTGTACCAATCACAGGCTCCTCTCCCAGAGAAAAAGAAGCTTGTACTCTCTCTCAAACCATTTTCATTTCATTTGATGTATGATTTATTTGAAATTGATTCCCTCGCACGCTCATGTTTAGTTGATGAACCCGTCTGTGATCCGCTCTTGTTTTTGGTGAGTTTACCTGCTGTATCGGCCTCGGGCACGCGTGGGATTCACCGTGGATCGATTCTATAGAAGTATACGTTCATGCGGTTATCTGGCGTGGTGCAACATACTCACATGTCTCCGTGGTTACCCTGAAGGTCACGGTGGAGATGGGAAGGCGGTGCTTTGAACCGATTGGCTTAAAGGAAGAAAGATCATTGGTCAGAAGTTCACACCTCGTTATCCCTCGAAGTATTTGAGCTTTAGAAATTAAATTCTAATTAGTCAATTCAATTAGTCTAAAATATATAGGCCATAAACAAAAGTCTGACAGAACAGTCTACACTGATCTGTAGTAGCTGTAAGAGGCAGTAGACCAAACACAGGAAGTCACCTACTATGTAACAAAAGGTTTGAACTTGTTTATGTAACCTCACATTAAAACCTTATTATTTAAATAAAAATAAAAGATAGAGCAGGTTTGGAAACAATAGTGAAAAATAGCAAAGAGCTGACTGTAAAAAACTGAAAAGGTCCTGCAGGTATTGTGAGACAAATGGTGGAAAAATACAAAAAGAGGAGGATACGGTAATATGAGAAGCAATAGATGAGATGAAACCTATTTTCAGGTTCACGGCCCAGCAACAGTCGACTGAATAATTTTATAATAGTATAATTGGTCAGAAAGGTTTGGGGTGACCATACGAGGCGTGATCAGAACTAGCCAAAGGTATTTAAGCCAACACCCGTCCGAAAACTAGTCAGAACATGTTTGGTGTTGCTGTTTGACTCTGTAACTGTTCTCCTTTTAATTGTTGACATTAAAAGTTAAACTTTGCTGCTCAGACTTTTGTCTTCTGCTGATGTTTTTGCTGGATTGACACGTTTAACGAGACGATATGAACTTTCTTCACTTAAATAATCAACAGTGCTGCTAGCTAACCAGCTAACCAGCTAACCAGCTGCAGCCTGTTTCATTTTCTGTTGGAACGTCCTAACTGTCTGTGAGCGACGCAGAGCTGCGCAGCGTGATGCAGACGCTCTGCTTCCATTTCCTTCCTGTTTCTCGTATTGAAAGTGCATCATGGACGAGGAACAGCTGATTCATTGAGCTGAAACGATGGTTCATCTCCTTATTTCACTACAGAAACCAACACGAGGGAGATCAGCAGCGAGCAGGAAGCTTCTGGTTAAGTTGTTTTTGATTTCCGGTAAAGAAACGTCTAAATATGACAATATAATCTGTGTGTTTCCTGTTTAAAAAGTACAAACATGTGACTGCATGCACTCGTCCATCTTTTACTTTACAGGAAGCGTCTGATGTTTACACGATGCGGCGTGATCAGCTGTTTGCTGTCGTCCAATCACAGCGTCAGAGTCTCTACAGAAACCCTGCGAGTGTTCAGGAAGACGTCAGCAGAAAGGTGAACGGGGATGGAAACAGACAAATAACAGCAGAGGACAGAGGTGTTGTGGGATTTCATTTGATTTCCTGATAAGAGTGTGTATTAGCTCGCACAGAGAGGAGGAAGATACGGAGGAAGGCACCGTGACTCAGAGGGGAGAGGTGACATAACTTATGAGAGGACGTGTTTTAACACCACAGCAGATGACGCAGAGGGCAGAGAGCACGCACAGCTGTTTCACTTTCAGCACATTAGAAGGAAAGTAGAGAAATGACACAAACCAGCAGCGATCAGGATTAACCACAAACAAAAAACAGGAAGTCAGAGTCACAATTATCCACTGATAGTAAACCTTGACCTGGACTTTCTTTCCTTTAGGTTTTATGGTTAATAGTAGAACATGTCAGACCATGTATAAATGTATGTATGATGTGTAGGGCCTTAAAACTACGCAGGCCTCCAGAGGCTGTAGATATATACCAGTGAATGTCTTGTTTCTTCTCCACAGAGACTCTGCGTGTGTGTTGCTTGTGTTTGAATTAAAGAGACGCTTGACTTCAGCCAACCTCAGTCTATTTGATCATTTTCTAGATTAATTGTTTAGTTGTTTGGGCCAAAAAATATCAAAAAATGGTGAAAAACATCCTCAGATGTTCAGTTTAGACTAAAGACACCAGAATATATTCACACTTTCCTTTGAGTATGACTCAAAATATTAAGTATAATAGTTGTAAAGTGTGGCACATCTGGACTGAAGACTATAAAAAACTTCATCACTCAGCTCCAGCTTCACGGTAACGGGGCCGTCGGCGGGTTAAGAGTGAGTTAAGTGGCTGGAGGTGTTTGAATGCGGAGCACGGTGCGGTCCTGGGTGTGGACTAATGCCTGGAGGCCCAGAGGTGCTGCTCCATTAGCAGCCTCGTACATCAGCAGCAGCAGCAGAGTTCGATATGAGCAGCCAGCGGACGGACCCGAGGGGAAGGACACGGGAGGATTCACCGAGAGGCTGAAGACAGATGGGCTGCAGCCTCCTGGATCACTTACATCAACTTAAAAGTCAAGATACTGCACTTAGTTTGCATTTGGAGCGGCTGAATCTGGATTTTGGCAGCTGTGATACTGGAAAGATGCTTAAATAAGGAAACTACAGACGTATGATCAACAATAAAATAATTCTCCGAAAAACCAAAACTTTACAGAAACGTATTTATCTGATGTTTTATTAACTAAAAAAGATGATATCCAATCAAGTTTCAGATATTTGGGATGTTCAGTCGGCCAGAATGGTGGAAACATGATGTAAGATTGTTGTTTATTTTAAAATAAGTCAGAAATTATATTAAAAAATGAGATAAAATAAAGTTTTGTCATCTGTGTTTGTTTATTTAAAGGATCCCTGACATGCTGCACAGAACACTTTACATGATAAACAGGAAATTATATTAATATACATTTTTAAAAATTACATTGTTATATATAAATATAGTAAAATGCAAACTTTACATGAATATGAAATAAAGTTACATTAATATACAGTTCAAAGTCAGTCAACACTGAACATATTTAGGTAAATCAATGAATGAGTTACTGTGAATACTTCCCACTGTTCACTCTGTGGTCTGCAGGCCAATAGATGCTTCTGCATATTTTGATTAAAGGATGATTTATTTCTAATTAGGTGGATATTTAGGGGTTAATTATTCCAGTTTATTCTGTATATTAATGTCTTTTTCAACTAGTTCTAGGCTGGGCACCAAAAAATGACCATTGCCAGCAAACCTGGTGTTGCAGATGTGTGTAAAAATGTGGCCCCATGCTTCATCCTTTGCTCAGTAGTGAGAGGCTGCAGTGCTGCGTTTCACTGCTAGTTCTAGTTTAGCAGCCATTTTTTGTGCGACTTGTAGTTTTGCAAGATTAGTTTTGGATGCAGACGACGTATTGTATTAAGGTGCTCGGTCTGTGATGGTGACCGTCGAGGACTCGGCAGTTTGTCCACTTGCTGTTTGGTTCACCAGATGTGGAAATCTCCAGTTCAGGCCAAGTCTCATGACCCAAACACAATACCTTTTAGTTTTGGACATATTTAAGGTTAATTTATTTGTTCTTATCCAATCATATGCTATACTCAACTCGCTACACGACACTTGCTTTAATTGATGGGCTGCGGTTGCTGCATAATAAACCGTGGAATCGTCAGCATACGTTAATATTTCTGCATGTTTTAACAGCAGAGAGCAAGTAATTAATAAAAACAGGAAACAGGAGTGGTCCCTGACAGCTTCCTAGAGGTACACCACATATTAAACTACTATAATCTGATAGACTACCATTAAATAAAGAGCTTCTGAAGGTAGTCACATGATGCAGCATCTCCATCTCTCTCAGCCATCACCAGACATTTGTTTGCTGCACAAGTGGAGTAACTCTTTCTGTATGCATGTTGATGTCTGATAGTCTCAGATGTGAACATGAATAATTGTTTCCATAACCTTGCTGTGCAGGAAGAATACTTATAAGCCCTCTAATAGGCCCACTGAAAGGTGAGTCATTATCCTTAAAGCAATGCAATGATGTTTCCCTCCTCCTGCAGTCGAGGATCCTCCACAACACAGCAGACATCTGTTCAAAATGTGACTTAAGGGACCTGAAATGTGATCAGCAGTGATGTTTAGCAGCTTACTGCCTGAGCCTGCGCTGCCATATTCAGGAAGAGTCTTCAGTAATATCTTCACATCTCTAGTTTCTACACACGTACAGTTTTTACCGTCATTACTTATCAGTTTATGGGGTCTGAATCAGAAACACAGACTTCAGAAGCTTCACCTTAATGATAAAGAAGTCATTCAAATAGTTAGAGAGATCTTTTCTTCCTTCACATGTTTAGTTCCATCAATAATATTCTTTCTTTTTGTCTCTTGGTCTTCGTTTTTAGTCACTTTTTTCTCAGTTTACAGTATTTTAATCTGTGTTCCAATAAAGCTGATTTCACTGCTTCATCTCTCTGTTTCATCATATTCTTTAGAGGTAAATCAATACATTCAGCTGTTCTTAGTTTTAGCTGTGAACTTTTTCCATAGGTGCACGTCTATTAGCAATTTTCATAAATCCATAAGCAGTTATGGAAACCTGCGGGTTGTCAACACTGTTCACAGCTTTCCGATCAATATTTCTAACATCCAACACAAAGTGATCATTATCCAATCTGTTTGAGCGTCTGTACACAACCTCAGCTCTCGCTTTAGGACTGTTAGCTTTAGGACTGTTAGCTTTAGGACTGTTAGCTTTAGGACTGTTAGCCCGCTCAGGGACATTGGTGTAGATATATAAATATATATACATGTAGAGGAAGTATTGCCTATTTGATCAGTGAAAACTCTTGTTGGCAAGTCTATGAGCGTTCTCGTTTGTCCAGGTCAGAGTTATTTCTAGGTAAACAATTGATTCAAAGGCAACTGGACTTAGATTAGTCTCATGAAGATGTTTCACCTCTAATCTAAGCGGCTTCATCGGTTCAAAAGTTGGTAAGGAAGCAACTTGTGATAAACTACAAGCACTAATTAATGACAATATTTGTTCTTTCTTGGGCAGTGACTGGCTATCCAGTCTATAATTATATTTCACTGTTTACATCAGAGACTGTCACTGAACATAACTGAGATCATCAGCAGGAGCATCAGCAGGTCTGTTTAGCGTCTTCAGGCTAGGCTAACCCATCGTTGCTAACTTTGGAGCTAACAGATTTTTCATCATTTAACTGACACACTGTAGTCTGTGCTGTACATTTACTGCCAGACTGACAACTTACCGCTAACCTTTTCCTCTGCTCCGCTCGTATCCACCGTCACTTTCTCTGCGTCCGACTCGCTACGTATTAAACATATTAAACAGTACTAAACATACTGCGCAATGCCGTATCACTGAACAGAGTTACGCTCGTTTCCCAGGCAACAACACTCACGTCCCGAACAGCTGCACAGACTCCCAAACGCTAAATATTTCTGAATGATGGATATTTGTTGTTAATTCTGGCATTAAAACATATTTTTTGTCCTGGTGGGTTCTGGTTGATATAATTGTAGGAGAAACACTGATTCAGTAAACGTTCAGTACGTTTAGTAAACGCTCAGTAACCGTTGACAACAGTTAGACCCAGAAGTCTCCGTTAGTTTGGAAGAGTCCAAAGAGGAGAAAACAGCGGGGGTGTTTCCTTCCCGCTGCAGGAAATAATGGATTAATCCCAGAAAGCTGCTGATGTAGCACTTTTCTCCTTATGAAAGTAAAATAGAGATTTATCAACCAATGAGAATTAAGCAACCAGCAGACTACAGCCCCAGAAATCAGAACGTAGTTTCACAGGAAGAAGGTTTTAAATTGTATTTTTCTGTCCCTAAAGAAGGAGAAGCCGTTAAGCAGTGACTCAGAGTTCTGAATAGATGAATCTAAATGAGTCTCAGATGCTGCTGACATATAAACAGAATTAACACCAGATTATTCAAGTCATGTATCTGGTTATTTATGCTGCAGATGTTCACATGAGCAGTTTACGAGCTTTAGTTTGGTCCTGAAGTCAGACGTGTGTAGTTGAGGAAGTTTGATGATCATCTTGTCATCACCTCTGTAGCAGACGGCACACAGCTCAGGCATCAACGCCTTCCTTTTCCTCCTGATAAGGTCAGAGTAGTCTTCACTGATGTAAATCAATGTTCCTTTAAGTTTCTGGGCCTGTGATTGTATCATCTGCTCGTCCTTGTAGTGAAGGAGTTCACTACGATCTGTCTCCATGTGCTTTCATCAAATGTTCCTGCTCTACAGGTCCTTTCTATTTCAATATCCTTCACATTCACCACCAATTTCTCGGCTGGTATTTCTTGTACTTTCATTTCTGACATTTCCCAGTTTTCACCTTTTTCCTCAGGGACACCGTCAATAATAATATTACTCCTCCAAGATTGATTTTCTCAGTCCCATCATTTTATTCTATTCCAGTTGTTTTTTTCATTCTCATGCAGAACTTTGTTTCCGTGAGCAAACTCTGGACTAGTCTGAGATCATTTCAACACAAGATTTAAAGTTCTTACTTTGCTGTCTGTGAACGTCCTTCTGTTTCTCCATCATGGATTGAAGAGTTTGAGGAGCAGGCCTCAAAATCTCTCCATGTAAACTGCACAAAAGATTTAATGTTTTAACTTTAACTGATTTAAATGTGATGTTGGATTATTATTTCTCTGTTTTTGGGTCTTTCAGTTTATCCAGCACTCAGCTGCGAGTTTCAGCTGTTGTAACCGCGGTCCTGCAGAACTTCTGCTGGCCGCCTGTAGTTCTCACAATAAGATTCCAAATCCTCCTTTTGGTTTTACAAAGCACTCGCTGAACTGGCTCCACAGTTCATCTCAGACACGCTGCTGGTTTGTAACCTCAGCAGATCTCTGAGAGCACGAGGTGGAAATCTCCTCCGTGTGCCTGCAGCTCAGTCACAGTCTGGTGAGACGGCGTTCACTGTTTATGCACCTGAAGAACAGTTAGACCTGCTGCAGCACTGTTCCTCACCGCTTTGTTTGCATGTGTTTTTATGTGTATGTGTGCATGAACGTTTCTTTTTTTCCTGCACATTTTTGCTGTTTTGTTGTTTTTATGCGATATAACAAACATACTAAATGTGAACTGAACTGGATTTCCAGAGTGTTGACTATCCGGTTTTCTGCGGGGAATTCGAAGTGCTGCAGATTAAAAACAGCTGAGCTGAGTTGAGCTGAGCTTTGACTGAACTGATGTGTTTTTTATTGCATAAGCTCAAGTTAAGGCGAGCCCTTCAGCTTCACTGCAGACACCAGACCTCCTCCTCCTCCTGCCTGCCTGAAAACAAAAGGCCATGAACTCCACTAATGATGTGTTTGGATGCTGCTGGATGCTTTACTCTCTGCTAAGAGTGCAGACACACACACACACACACACCTGCCCTTTACAGGACAACAGCAGTCTACCGATGCAAAGCTCTGTCCTCTCATCACCTCAGCGCTGCATCCTGGGAGTCATCCTGGATGAATCTGCTGCTCATCACTTACCTTAAGACGCAGTGTGTCCTACAGCGAGGATGGAAGGGAGAGTCTGGAGGTCAGGACGGTAGACGCTGCTGTGATTCACCTTTTTAATCACCATCATCTATCTCCAACTCTAACCACCTATGTTTTAGTTGCCTAACCTCACACATCTCTTCCTCCTTACCTTCCATAAACTCATAACCTCTAACCTTAAACTGGACTTTCCATGCACACATTTTCCTGCGTCTGCTGTGTGCACTGGTGTCTTGTGATTCGTTATTTTGTCGCTGTTGTCTTTATTGGCATCTTGTTGTCGTCTGTTTGTAACTTTTAACCATCACTTAATCGGTTTTATCTCTCGGGACTGCGTTAGAACATTATACAGCTGACTGACAGCAGCACCTTCACAGAAATGTTCATTAATGTGAATAAATAAATGAAATGAAACAGTCTATCACAATACCAGCATGGTGATGTTTACCAGGTAGGATGTTTATACAGTTTTAGTTTAGCATGTTAGTTGCTAAAACTCACTGAAGAGCTCTGAACTCACAGCAGAGGCTGATGGGAATGTCTTATTTGATTGTATTGGACAGATTGATGATGCTAAATGACAAGTTAACAGATCAAAGTTATTGCAGTTCATCCTGAATATGAATGTATGAACCAAATTTATTCAATATAATATTTGTTGAGATATTTTACTCAAAGTCACAAATGTCAGCAGGAGGAACCGATCATATCTATTGATTGTTTGCTCTGTTATAATCTCTCTTCCTTCACAAGTAGAAAAAAACACTTTGACTGAAGAATTATAATGAATTAATCTGAATGAATTTATGATACTTAATTCAGAATAAGAAGAATATGATCATGTTCTTGCTTGATGTTTGTCACACTGTGGTGAGGTTTAGTTGGTGTTTTAGTCCTGTCTTCATGTTCTGTCTCGTCATTTCTTGTTTTATTTTACTCCTCTGGTTTCAGGTCACCTGCCCTTCCTCATGTGTCTGATCACCCTGAATGTTTCCACCTGTTCCCTCATCAGTTCTGTCTGTGTGTTTAAGTCCTGGTTTTCTCTTCAGTCCTCATCGGTTCATTGTTGTTTTTTTTAACCTCGTCCATGATCACGTCTTGTCAACTTTTGCCTCGCCTTGAAATAAAGGGTTTTTTTGTTCTCATCTCTGCGTCTGAGTCCTGCTGCACCACCACACCCTGCTGACAGAATGAACTGACGAGGGAACAGGGAACAGGTGAGGGAACAGGTGGACACACTCAGGGTAATCAAACAGACGCATGAGGAAGGGGAAGTGACCTGAAACCAGAGGAGTAACTTTTCAAAATAAAACAAAAACCCAACTTCACCCCACCACGGTGTGACAGACGTCAAACCGTCCTCTGAGGATGATGGATGTCTGCTCAGTCGCTCTGGTCCTTGACTGACCTCAGTAGCTCTGATATCATTTCATAAAGCTGTTCTGTAAGGACTGTTTGGGCAGCTGAAAATCTAACTTGCTGTTTATCTGTAAAAACGTTCCAAAAAACAAAACAACCCCCCCATCCCCCACCACCACCACCATGCACATTAATGAGCGGGACCCAGTTGCGAGCTGTATCACACACAGATTCCTGAAGTTCCAGCCCAGCGTGTTGTTTTCATCCCGGCCCAGCAGAAAGCTCGCAGTACTTGAAACCTACTTTCCCGCTGCAGAATGAAAGCACTGTTTGCTTTAGAGAGGGTTTAATTATTACTAATCTTTGATGTGTGCTCCGGAGAACAACCCGACTCGGGTCATTTTCAGTGCACTTTGATGTTAAATGAGTTATAAGGATCTTAGAAATTCAGAGCAAGAAAAAAAAAAAAAACTTCATGTTTCATTTTCCAACAGATCACAGACTCTTATGCAGGTTATTCACACATGATCTCTGAACACTGAACTTCTCCTCGCTGTCAGCAGCTAAATCTCACAGTTTTTAGGTTTTTACCTCAAAACTTTAATACAGTTTGAACTCATCCAAAGTAAGAACTGTCTGTTAATAGTCTGCATTTTATTGCATCACTTTATGTGAAATGTTTTATATCAGTAAAGTTTTGTTGTTAATATTTTCAAAATTGTGGTCATTCTACACATTCTTATACTAACTTATATTATAACTAACATACTTATTAATATTAAGACTCATCTTTTTCTTTACATCTCCAGCCTCTATATTTATATTCTGGTTCTCTACTGGAATAAAAACTCCTTATTTATCTTCTACTGGTCCTTTATGCAGCCCCTCAGTTCAGCCTCTGTCTGAAACAGGAAGTTTTAGCTCCTGTCTCTTTAAGGCCCCGCCTCCTGATGAGCCCTGCTCTGTTCTGATTGGTCAGCTTTCAGGAAGCTTCCTCCGGCTCCGTAAACAAACTATAGTAGCAGGATTTCACTTCTTTTTCTCCTTCTTTACTCACAAATGTTCAACTTCTCAGAACCATCTGTGCATGTTGGAGCTGAATCTGAAATCTGAGAGTGAACAATGTGAGCAGCACATGGAACAACCCGAACCTCCAGAACCAGCGCCAGGCTGTGGAGCCAACATGACATAGTGGCCAAACCATGTAAAACCATGTAATTACAGCTTCTGGGTTCATCACGTAATGCAACACTGACCCCAGAAGCATTTTTCTCCACACACACAGTCACTGGAAAAGCAAATAAATGTTTCTGTGAGTGAAATGACTCGTTTTATTATCAGACTTTGATCCATTTGGTCCAGTAACATTCGGAGAGTCTAAGAAGACGCATGTTTGAGCATGCTCAGTGGATCCAAAGCTCAGGGAGCCTGAGCAACGTCAGGGTCGTTTCTTCACAGCAGGAAGACAAGTTTTTGGCACCATTTTTGAATGCAGCATCCAGTTCTTCATCTGTGGAACAACCTCAGCAACAAACGCTGCTGACAGACGGATCTATGGAGGAAGTACAGGCGACTTTCACATCTGACATCATAACAGGATAATAAATAACAGAAAATCACAAAAAGCATCGTATGTCCCCTTTAATGTGTTGTTTGTTTCCTCTTCCTGTATGTAAAGTGACATGAAAGGAGCTTAAAACTGAAATTATTATTATTATTTTGTTGTCAGGCCATTTTATAAGTGCAAATATGATTTATTTCTTATTTATATATTTCCTTTTTGTGACTCTCATATCAATCTCACTTCTGGTTTGAAAATATTAAAGGTTGTTACTCATTTGTTTTGAGACTGAGCTTCCTCCTGTCTGTTTTTTTTTTGCACTTATGTTATGAAGTGATGATGCCAACTGTATATTTTTACATCAAAAGCATGAATAAACTGCCTCTTTAAGGGCTACAAATTACAGGCTTGAGA
The DNA here is from genome assembly GCA_029490765.1 of Euthynnus affinis. Taxonomy (NCBI): domain Eukaryota; kingdom Metazoa; phylum Chordata; class Actinopteri; order Scombriformes; family Scombridae; genus Euthynnus; species Euthynnus affinis. Next base: position 36,224,107 of record CM055840.1, read on the forward strand.
TGGAGGCATACTGCGTAGCATAACTGGATAATTGGATGGTCTGAGCTGCATGTAGGCTATGAAGCCTGGTTGCCATGGTGGATGTTTTGCCATGTTCTGGTGAGTAATGCATGTGAGGATTGCACAAACCTGCCTCTGAAAAAAAAAAAAAGAGGCCCGGAGTCATAAAATGAGCTTTCATGAATCAAACATGACCTGTGGAAACGGGGTTATCTCCTCTGCAGCCTGATGATTGAAAGCAAATGTCTATTTATTGTGAGTAACAAATACTTTTCAGTGGCCTTTTTCTTTAATCAAGCATCAACATTTCATCATCTCAGTTATTTATCTGAACTGATTTGTTGTCATCAGGCTGTGAGATTACAGTATGATTCATCACGCAGCTGTTTATGGCGTAGCAGTCAATCAGCAAAGCTCAGCAGCAGCCCGGTGACAAAACACACAAGATAATTCATTTAAAGCTTTAAAATGCTGTGTGCTAACCTTTATATCACGTTTATATGTGTTAGTTAACATGTGTCTTGTTTTGTTTGGCTTCTCACTCACTGCTTTTTGTTGTAAATCTCTTTGGGACATAAAGTAAAGACACTGAATAATTACTATCATCATTCTGAACGTCACTTACTGTACACACAGAGAAATGATGTGTGATGCAGATACTGTACGTTTCAAGGACACTAACAGGAACCAATTAAATGAGTTCAGAATGATGGATATGCAGCGTAGCCTTTCTTCCATTAATGGATTAAATACAGACCTTGATTATAGTGGAGACATTGTGATATTTAACCAGCAGTAGAAGAAGTATTCAAATCCTTTATTTAATTAACAGCACGAATAAAAGGCAAAGTAAACATAGTAAAAGTCCTGCATGAAGAACCCTCCCAGTAAAAGTACATAAGTAATACTACTTATGGTTTGATGTAGTTAAAGTGTTGCAGTAAAAGTAGTGGTTTGGTCCCTCTGACTGATATATTATTATATATGACATCATTAGATTATTAATACTGAAGCATCAGTGTTAGAGCAGCATGTTACTGTTGTAGCTGCTGGAGGTGGAGCTAGTTTACACTACTTTATATACAGTTAGCTAGTTTCAGCTAGTTTCTAGTTTTGATCCACAATAACACAATGACAAAGTCACTCTGCTCATTTTAGGGAAAAGCTCATTGATGAGGACATAGTTGGACTTTAAATTACATTTTATCTGCATAATTTATTCTTTATTCAGATTTGGTGACTGCAGTTTGTCAGAGATCAGCTGTGCTTCTCTGGCCTCAGCTCTGAAGTCCAACCCCTCCCATCTGAGAGAGCTGGATCTGAGTGGAAACAAGCTGCAGGATTCAGGAGTGAAGCTGCTGTGTGCATGTTACTGTTGTAGCTGCTGGAGGTGGAGCTAGTTTACACTACTTTATATACAGTTAGCTAGTTTAGTCCACTGGTTCCCAACCTAGGGGTCGGGCCCCTCCAAAGGGTCAGCAGATAAATCTGAGGGGTCGTGAGATGATTAATGGGAGAGGAAAGAAGAAAAAACAAAGTTCTGATACACAAATCTGTTTTCAGTTTCTGGACTTTTTCTCTAATCTTTGATTTTTGCTGAAATATTGGATCATTTGAACATTTATTGAAATGAAAGCATGTGAGAAGTTTAGAGGGAAAAATCACTATTTGGTGGAGCTGTTAACAACTCATAGACATGTGAAATGTGACCCCGACTACACACTGCTTTTTGTAAGACGTCAAAAGACAAAAAGGTTGGAAACCACTGGTTTCATCTTTAACAATGTGTTGTATTTTAAAAGCTTGTTATATTATCCATTGTGTCAAATCTGCATCTGAAAAGTAACTAAAGCTGTCAAATAAATGTAGTGGAGTAGAAAGTACAATATTTCCCTCTGAAATGTAGAAAGTAGCATCACATGGAAATAAAAAAGTAAAGTACAAGAACCTCTAAACTGGACTTCAGTAAATGTACTTAGTAACTTTCCATCTCTGTATTTAACAGACAGGATCGTTTCTCTGGCGGTGAACGCATCACAGCATCACACGAGTCGTGGCGTTCGCCTCTCAGGACGCTCACAAACAAGCAGCAGCAACACAGCAACTGCTTAAAAATTCACAGCTCCACTTCTTGTTTACTGAAAACTAAATGAATAAATGATGCAACCCAGGAAACAACATGATGCAACCCAAACTACTCCTGCTGTTGTTGTGGAACCTGCTGAGCCAGCCTCCACACTGCAAACAAATCCATATGTGGTTGTTTAGTCTTGAGTGTTATAATCTTATTTTTCTTCAAATTACACGTTGCAGCTCAACACTTCAGCAGCTCCAAGTGGCAGCAAGTGATAGTCTGTTTGGGGAAAACATGGATTTACTAAACTGCTCACTCTTCAGCCGTTTATTTTCCCTCAACAGCAAGAAGTCAGTCTGATGTACCACATCCACGCCAGCTGCCAGATGTGTTCGTTTGAATATATTTCACACTGGCTGGTGTTTAACACACTGGATATTGTTGCAGTGCTTTATTAATGCATTTGAACTGTAAGTTTGGTTGAGTCTGCACAAAGTTTTCATTACTTTTAGCGACAGGCGCCATGCAGTGAGTGCTAGCAGTAATTATCTGCTTTAGCTTCTATGTTTATGATCAAACTGCCTCTATCAGTAAATATTATGTACAATACATCTATTTCAGAACTTAGAACTCATGTGTCTCCCTTGTCAGACCTTCAGCTGGGATGTGACAGCAACACTGAGCAAGTAAATGTTAGTGAAAAGGCTTTAAACTCAGGGCTAACGTTAGCGGGTTTAGCTAGCAGCACTGTGGATTATTTAACATGTAGTAAAGCTGCTGTTTTTACAAAAACTGTTTAACTCTTAACTCTGTAAGAAATCTCATGTCCATCCTGTGTGAATAACACATTTCAGTACTGGTCATTTTATTGACAAAAACAATAATTTAGCTGCTAATAAAAGCAAAGGACAACGAGCTAATGCTAATGATTTATAGTTAAAATCACTAGTCGAGCTCTGCTGTTACTACGTAGAGCTGTGTGTAGCAGGCAGAGTTAAATATGAATAAAAACATAAAGAAGAAAGACACTTTTGTTTATATACTATATTATTAAAGCTAATTAAAAAATAGAATCAAATAAATAGAATCAGCATGACGCTTCTGCTTTTAGCTACTGGATCTATTCAACTGTTTATCTGTTAGCTCACATTTTAAACCATTTATCTGCTCTATCAGATAATATTTGAACCATTTATTTATCAGCTTGAACTGTTTATCCATAATTTTTATCTATTTTATCCTTTTCTTAAACCATTCATCTGTTACTTTTGGCAAGTTTACAGTAAATGATAAATAAATAAATAAATTCGGCACATTTGATGAAGAGGATCCTGCACCTCAGTGTGTCCCTTACACTGTAAATAAGAGTATATAATATATAATATATAATATGTAGTGTTCAGATTACAGCTGATTCATCACGTATGGATGCATTGTGGGATTGTTACTTGCAATGGAATAATATTAGTATATTAGTATATTTGTATTTGTGGTCACGTTGCCATGGATACATTAACACAAAGTGGTTTTCACTGCTTGTAGTTTTATGTTTTATTCTTAAAGTCATAATGAAATTTAAGTTTTTTCATTAACTTAGTATTGGTTTTAGTATTACATGGAATTAACAATAAATATAATAAATATTTTAATTAAACCTTTTTAGGCTAAAACATATTCTTCCATTGATTAAATATAATCTTCAATAATGATGAAATGTTGGCTGACTCTCATTTAAATTATAATTTACTGTGAATTAATGTTGTTAATACTTATTTTACATGATAATTTTAAAACTTTATTTTCTGTAAGTAAGTTATAAAGTTATAATTACAATCATACAGGTAATTATTTATTTAGCGTCACGTGGTCGGCGGGTCGTGTAAATACGTGAGCGGTGGCGGCGGCGGAGGCGGCGCCCTCACTCAGCCGGGGTTATTTTCTGCGAAGAAGAGTGAGAACCCTTCTGGTGAATGTAAGTGGTTTAAACAGCAGGCTCACCTCTCGCCTGGCCCTCTGCACATCAGACCCGCCGCAAGACAAATTACATTTAATGATAGGCTGCATGAGATGGGAAAGAAAAGGGTTATAAAAAGGGAAAGGGCAGAGAATGAGGAGGAGGAGGAGGAGGAGGAAGACGGATGGATAGATAAGAAAATGTGTCAGAGGAAAGGAGAAATGCAGAGAGGTAAACACACACAGATTGAGACACATTGCAGTCATAAATGCAAACTGGATTTTTAGCTAAATATTTATCGGTGGCTGCGCTGCTCTGGAGGCAGAAATAATCTAATATGGTTGAGTTCAAGCTTTTTTCTTTTTTTCTTTTCTTTTTTTTCTTGTCTGTGGCACATTTGAGGAAAATGCACTGAAACAGGCGAAAGGGTGAAAAGAAGATGTGTAACAAAAATATCTGAAATTCAACTGGTGAAATAACAAACTGTGATTAAACTCGGTAATTAACCAGCTCATCTGGCTGTGTGTCACTACACGGCCATATATGAAGCTTTGTTTTCTTTGTTTTAACTTTTACATTACATATATTACACCACTGTTAAACGATAACGATGTGGTCCAGGTCTGGTTAGGGTTAAAGGTCATAGTCTGGGTTAAAATGATAAAGATTAGTGAAACGTGGTTATGGTTATGTACAAAGTGATGATTCCAGGAAACGTCCACAGTCCCCACTGACTGAAACTTTTTCCTGCCTGCTCTGTTTTTATATGTGACCAACTGACTGCAAGCAATCAAAATGGAAACATTACAACCATAAACTTTAATTAAAAACAAAACTCACTCAGCAATGTGTGACAGAGTTCGCTCACTGCTCTCCAAACCTCTCATACATGCTGAACCGCAGCCTGTGCGATGAATACTGAAGAGATGCTCACAGGCTTCAGATTCCCTCCAAATGAAACTCCAGATACGTGATGATCATGTGACTCCAGAGCGACACGTAGGAGCGTTTTTCTAAAGATGCTTCATGGTTAGAGTTAGGGGAAGATGATGGTTTGGGTTAAAATGATCGCTTTGTTAAGGTCAGAGAAACATGTGGTGGGTTTAAGTTACTACTTCATTAAAGTTCGTTGTCATGGCTACAATATTAATGTTATTATACAAATATTTTAAGAATCATTTGTTTGTGCACAGGTCGGTTACATCACTGTCTCAGTGTCTCTCCTCTGCTCCGCTGTGACGTCTATCAGCAGGTCTCAACGAGGGGAGTCACATCCACCTGCTGCATGACGCACATTTCCTTATTTGGACATCAGTCCTGGAGTTGGGGGTGTTTCTCAGAGATAAAGCTGAACTACTGACTCTCCATAACCTGCTGTTCCCCTTCTGCTCTCCACAGAGTTAGGTTATAAAAAATAGGCAATAAATAAAAAGTGCAAAGTAATAATGGGCTTTGAAGTTCTTCCCTACATGTTACAGGCTGTGCTGTCTCTGTGTTCTGGGTGTATAAACAGGTAGAGGTCTGTCTGCAGTGAGGTGATGAGTAAAGCTTCAGTTCAGTAGTCAGTCGTCTTTGATCTGAGAGACTCCAGTTAGACACCCCTGGTTACTACGACCACTAGATGGCGTCTGTCAGTCAAACGTAACTAGAGGTTGTTTTTGGGCGACTGATGTTACGACCTGTTGTTCCTTCGGAGGACAGTCTTCAAACCAACTCCGTCTCCCAGATATTATGTTCATATCCTGCTAAACTGCATCAGCAAATACATTTCAAAGGGAAAATATTATGATTTCAGTCAACATAATGAGAAATTATATTGTCAGATATTACAGTAAAATATCAGCCTGTCGTGACTTCAGCAATATTTAACTCTTTCATGACTGTAGCAGCATGTAGGTTAAAGTAAAGGGAAAGATCACAGCTTTGGTTTAAAACAGAAAAAGTCTGCAGTGACCTGAAGCAGGAGGAACGCTGTGAATATTAACACTGAACTGAAACCACTGTCTCCAACTAACACACAGGACTCAGGATGTGAAGCTTCGCCGTATGACGCCCCTCCCACCCCGAGCGATGTATAAACGGAGCTCTTCATTCATTCTGAACATAATCCAGACAGCGATTATCTTTGCCAGTGCAACATAATTGGGAAAACTATTACTAGTCGTATATAAATGTAATTTCCAGGAGACAGAGTTGGAAATGCAGGTGGAGACAGAATAAGAGTAATAAATAGTTTTATAAAAAACAGCATGAATCATAGTGAGGGGACAATAATTTACTAGAGAAAGAATAAGAGGAGAAAATGGAGACGGATGGATGCAGCGAAGAGCGGAGCCGACTCTTCTATTAACGTCTTGTTAAGTTTTAAGAGCGGCTGTGACTAAGACGACTTCTATCAACCTGTCGCCACCGTCGGCTTTATCACCCCGTTTACTGAGAGAGCTGGAGGGAAAACAGCGCTGTGTGTTTTCACATATAACCTTCAGCTGCTTCCATACCTGCATGCATACATATATATTTATATTTCCATATACTGTAGATCCAGCTGTATTCTGTGTACGTTTCATGCTGTTTGTTGTGTGTGTGTAGCCGGGCTCTGTGTTTAGTTTATAAGGTTTATTTGGAGGTTTATGTGGCGGCGCTGGGCCTGCATATATTTCAGCAGGAAATGAGGTCATTATGGCGTCCCCCCTCACCCCCTCCCCCCCCAGCCCGACTCCAGAGACGCACACAAACAGCAGCCAGAGACGCATGAGGCTGCATACTTAAACACTGACACCTCCAAACAGATGTCTGTAATTTATGTGGATAATCATTAATCCCAAAACAAACAGCACCCACACACATCTTACCTCTCTCGCCCCTCACTCTCTTACGTGCACACACACACACACAGATACACATTTATTGTTTGTTTTTTTTAATTTGAGCTAATCAGCTACCTCGTTACTACCACTTAGAAATATGCTTCAACATCAGTAGCAGCCTTTAATTAAAGGGGACATTTCTCTGAATGCTTCATAAACAAACTATAGAAGCAGGATTTCACTTCTTTTTCTGCACCTTCTCAAAAGAAATATGAGAGTAAACAACATGAACAACATGTGGAAACCTCCTCAGCAGCAAACTGAGCCACACAGACCGATAAATGAGTGACGACTTTATGTCAGCCAGAAAAAAAACATTGCAAACGAAGCATCCAGAGCAGCGTGACGCCCCGACTTTTGACTCACAGGGAACATTTTAACATGTCTTCATGTTTAGCATAAATATCTGACATCATAACAGGATATAAATAACAAAAAAAATAAAAAAAAATGTGGCCTTTAAATGTGTTGTCATCCTGCTAATGTGAAGAGTTAATGTTACAGGCTGCACAGCGATATGTGAGAAAACAACAGTAAAACAAAACACCTTCCCTCTCTCCCCCTGCGGCCTCTGCACACAAACGTCATCATGCATCAATCACAATACTGTTTTTGCCCACTTGGCTTTTTTTTATTGCCGTCTGTATTTCAGCAGTATAGCTACTGAAGTGGCTACTGGAAACTTCCAACAATGCTCTCTCCTGTTGTAAAGTGACCTTTTCCAACTGAAAGGCCTGTGTGTCGCCTGTGCTTCGGCTGGAATGTTCCCCCCTTTTTTTTTTTTACTGGAATGGAGGGGGAGAAGGACAAAAGAGGAGAGACAACTGGCATAAAGAGGAGGGAGGGAGGAGAGATAAGGAGGAGAAGGAAAGAATCTGTGAAAGAGAGGAAAGAACGAGGGTGGAAAGAAAGACTGGAAACTGTGAGCGAGGGAGTGCCAAGAATATCTCTTCATTCTGATTCAGACTTTTGGCAATTTGTGTGATCAGTTCCTCTGGTTAAAAGTGAGCTCATGACTGAATGTGAAAGAGGAGAGCAAAGAGCAGAGAGAGAGAGAGAGGTTTAAGACGTCAGGGTGAGGATGAGGACATGAGGAGATAAAGAGTCACACAGTCTCTGAGGGGAAAAAAAAAAAAAGAGAAATCGCAGCACTTGCAGAAAGAGGTCAGCTGTTTATTTCACCGTTGTGCCTTTAAGACATAAAAGCTCCAGCTATGACTTATGAGTGACAGAGTTTAAAGAAGGATGGAGAAAGAGCAGAGAAAGAAGAAGGACTGAGATCGATCAGCGGGGGGGTTGATGCGTCCGCTGGACCATTAAACTGGGTGTCAGAGAGAGAGAGACAGGGAGTTTCTGCCAGCCAAAGTTCCACGCCGTCACGATTTACGGCGAGGCCTCAGCGCTAAGCATTCCCATAAAACATTTGGGATCCATTGTTGTACAGAGCGACCCCTGACTGAAGCAGCAGAGCAGAGGTGATGGAGGATGACTGCAGAGACACGAGGAGAGGTGAGAGTCTACATGGAACAACCACATATATATATATTATATAATGAGAGGTATATGAACAGGGAGAGAGTCTGTTAAAGGTATAATAAGCAGGAAACACTGATATCTACACAATCAGTGGAGAAAAACAAACATCCTGCACATCTACAGGACAAAACAAAGATTATAATCAAGTCTCTGGATGTTTTATTTGAATCTTTTCAGCCTTTAATAGATTATTTTATCTTTTACACTCGACCTCTGTGCCCTCAGCCTGAAGGGAAGTTCTGCTTCTTCTACACTTCGCTCTTAGTTTTGTAGTTTTTGTTTCGGTTGTTATTCACAGTCTAAGTGTGAATATCTGTTAAAAACGTTGACATTGCTGCAGCAGGTCACATGACAACAACAGGCTGTTGCATATATATGATGTACTGTGTCTCTACGTCAAACATACGTATCACATATCAGATACGTTTCAGTCTTTCATGTGTCTTTTAATCCCTGACTTCAGTCTTTAAGGCGCTTCCTCCTTCCAGGCTGCATGAGTAGCCTCGTAAAATAAAAACACCAATTACCCATAACCCCCCAGCTTCACAGGGAGGAGGAATACAAGCTGATGTTGTCTGTTAAATCAGCCGGAATAAAGACAACAGTATCTGCAGCGGCACCGTTGTGAGTTTAACTGGATGTAGTAAAGGTTTGGTTTCCTTTTCTCACCCCACTGGACGTCTTTTTAACCGTTTCCCTGCATTTCCAGATCTTATTAATAACAATAACAATAATAATAACCTTTATTTTTGTAAGTGTGAGTGCTTCACAATCTTTCATTATGTCATCTCTGTGCAGCATTAAATAAGAGCAGAGAGGGAAGAAGGTGTCCTGACCTGTGATGTGAGGTCTGTCCTTAATAATGAGACCGCTGTCAGTCTGCAGAGCGAGACGGCGCCGTGCTGCAGGCGTTCATGTTCTTTGTGTCAGTATTAAACAAAATAAAAGATGTAAAAGATGATCATCAGAGAGAAGCTGACAGATTCCTGAACAGGAAGTGGAAGAGTCAGGACGCAGCGTTTATAGAACACAATAAATGTTTGTGTGCGACACGTGGAGGAATCCAACATGTCAGTGGAACTAAACACTAAACAGAGACGTGGATCTTCTCTTTGAAGAAGACACAAAACACTTCCACAAACCTTCATTTTAACACGACGTCATTCGTTTTATCAGTTTCCTTTTTTTTTTATCTGACACATTTAAAACATTCATCTGCTCGTTACTGGAACTGCAGCAGCTGCTGATTCATCTGACAGAGTCGACTCATGGAGAAGCAACAGTCTGGTTTCCTCTGAACACCGAGACGCCGAGACACCGGCGCCGCAGTCTGACGTCTGATGGTCTTCACGCTAACAAAGACGCGTCTGACGCAGGATGGTGGATGAAGGTCCACAGAATTAAGACACAAAACATGAACCATCAGCCAGCTTCTTTAATCTGATTATCTTCAGACTGGAAACTGTGTGATGGTGTCGTGGGACACATCTGCAGGGTTTCTTTCTGTTCACAGCGCTGACAGAAGATGATCAATTAATCAGAGACACCTGAGAAGATCAGCTGACTGTAACAGAGTGTGTGAAGTTTATGATCAGGGATCAATACATTCATCCACATCAGCCTTTCAGACCTCTGTCTCCTACTAGATGCTGCAAAACTGTGCATGTAATGATCCTCTCATTTTAAACAGACAAGTTCACAGTTTTTCAGTTGTGTTAAAGCAGAAGTCAGTTTCCTCCGGTTCAAACTGGATATTAAAACATCTTCAGCAAGAAAAAAAACAGGTTTAATGTTCATTTGGGCTCCAAATCAGCTGCTGCATGTTTACATTAGAATGTCAGTGTTTATTAATGTTCACTTTCCTCTTCAATAGACAAACAAATAAATCAGAATCCAAATATTAAAATAATGTTTATCAAAACAAATCATTCCTGTATGATGAAGCTCTGAACAGCGATGTTTTCACTCTCTGCCTTCGTGGCAGCGTCGACATCTTAGACATGACTTTTAAGAAGATCACACCTGAGTCCTCTACTTGTAGTTTAACCCAAGCCTAACCCTGCTTGAAGGTTCTTCTCTCTGTGCATCCAATTATAAGAACAGGTTAGCACTCCACGGTGTAACGCCAGAGCTTCTGTATAGTCTGGTGCTACAGATAAATATAACAGGATGTCATCTGCATAACAACAAAGATTTACACCATGGTTGCGAACAGTTTCTCCAATGGGAAGCATCTGCAGGGAGAACAGTAGCGGACCCAGACCAGAACCCTGAGGAACACCACAGAGAGAGTCACCAAAAGTTTGTGGATCAATTCTGAGCTGTTATGAACAGAATTGAACTGCAGTTTTATGGACTTCACACCAAAGAAACCAGCATGTCATCCACATTCAAGTAGTAAATGTTGACCCAAACATGTAAAAGCTGTATGAAATTTAAAAAAATGTGATGATAGACAAATAATAACCAGCTGGAATGTGTAAAAGAAATGCTAAAACTGCTTTATTTCAAGGACAGAGAGCTGATCTGGTCATCAGACACTGACGCCACAGATTCACACTCTCCATCGTCTGAACATGCACAGCCTCAGAAATGTGCAGGCACCTCTGCGTAATTGCATTTGGCATGTTTTTCTATTATATAATAATGTATTTTTGACTGTGAATAGACATCAAGACAGATATTTAAAAAAAAAAAAAAAATCAAGTGCTTCAGAGAGAGAGAGAGGAGACGAGGAGACGCGCCGAGAGAAAGGAAGTTATCAGCCATACATTCACTTCCATTATCACCTGTCAGAAGTAGCTTGTTCCTCAGATGAGATGCCACTCTGCTCGGCTGCAGGAGAAACACAAGCATGCACACACACACTAAAACACACACACACTAAAACACACACACACACTAAAACACACACACACTCCAGGTTTTTCTGGCTGTAATCATTCCTCCCGTTCTTTCTGGATATTAAAAGATCTCCTTCAAATGTGCGTTTAATATAAGTGTATATTTCATATCAAGTGGATATCTGACACATTTACAGTCTTTTTAGCATCAAATTCTCCTCTTTGTGTTTCCCTGTTGAGCTGCAGGTGGAAGTATAGAAACAAAAAGAGGGACTTTGCCACTAAAAAGACTGTAACGTTGAAAGATATCTACTGGATTTGACTCATTTGGACGCTGAAGCTTCATATTAGCTTCACATAAACTTTGAAATACATTTTTTGTATGTATAAGGTCATTATGAAGGATCTTCTTACCTCCTATTGACCTCCACTATACATGGTTCTCCTCTCCAGACCTTTAACCCTAACCCAATCAGATAATTAATCCATTAGTTGATTGATCTATCGTGTTAGTGCGCTACTATTTTCCATGATAGTTAACTCAGCATCTTTGTGTTTTTGCTCAGACGAAACATCGTAATGTTTATTTGGGCTTCAGGGAATAATGATCAACTTCTTCTACACTGAACAATCAATGGATTATCAAAGAAAAACAATAGCTGGCTGCAGCCTCACAGAGAGGAAATAATAATAACACTACCTGCAGCTTGATAAAACACTAATGAGCTCAAAAAACTATTAAAGTCTTCAAAGTAGATTTGGGCCCAGAGTCCCTCCTCAATAGACGGAGGATGGAGGACCTGTCAGAGCTCAGATTGGACTGAAAATTTACATCCAATTTACAGTTAATCAAATCATGTAGACCAGAATTATCTAATCCAATCTTAATCTTATCAGGAGTAAATCTGAGTTTAACACGATTCTGACATCACAACTACTTAACGCTGATGTGCAAACTTCTCAGTGCAGCAGGAGACGAGACATTTAAAATGAGAAATATCTGCATCTGCATGGATTCTGGATGTTTCAAAGACAGATGAAGGTCACAGCTCTCACCTCTCTGAACAAATCTGTTTAAAAAGACCATACTGTCATACTGCAAACATGTCTTATTATTTATAGGGATGCAATATCCGCCGTTTATGAGCAGCCGATACGTCTCTCTCTCCTCCACAGACTGTTTCTCCCTGACGGTCCCGCTGTTTCCTCCAACAGACCCGCTGCTTCTGCCCACTTTAACCCGAATAACAAACCTCAGGTTAGCCAGGAGAAACAGTCACAGACAGGAAACACCTCGGCCGACAGGATGTACCGCTCTGTTTGCTTTATAACGGCAGAGATTAAATCCTACACATTAATCCTGTCTGTCTAATAAAGTCAATGAAAACTCTGCTGCTCCACCCACTCTGCAGCTTCATTACAGTCTGAAGGCTTCCTACATTCTTCCTTCATATATTGTCTTTCTGGATCAGACTCAGTACAATCTATGCTGCAGCAGAATCGCCTCCTCACACAGCTGCACATCACATCTGCACAGATATCGGCTGGGAGGGGTTGGATATCGCATATGTGCAAATAATACAAGGGATCATGCATCCCTAAATATTTTAATAAAGTCAACTGCTATGGTGGAAAAATCATATCAGACATAAATTACTGTATGTATATGTGTGTAAATGATCTTTAACATTAGATCATAAAAACATCTGCAAACTTTCCTCCACAGTAAACTCTGTATTATAACCTTAACCCTGCAGAGGTCAACGCCTCTGATGTCTGGATGCTCTGACTATGAAGGTGTGTGTGTGTGTGTGTGTGTGTGTGTGTGTGTGTGCGTGTTTGTGGATGCATGTAAATGTGAGAGCCTTTCCACTTTATTTACATTTGCGTTCTTGCTTTCATCTATGAATACATTTTATATGTTTGTGTTGGTGGATGTCCGCACTTGGTGTGTGTCTGATTATCTTTCTGAACATGTGGCTCTGAATATAAATGCTTTGTGTGAAGTGTGTGTCTCTCTGTGTGTGTGTGTGTGTGTGTGTGTAAATTACTGTGCATTTAATAACATTTTGTGTGCACGCTCACCTCTTTTTGAACCGCATGTATGTCCATGCACACATCTCCACTGTGTGTGTGTGTGTGTGTGTGTGTCAATCTAGGGTAAGTAGGCCACCTGATCCCCTGCTGAATAATTGATGTCCAGTCAAGGGAGAGAGAATAATGCCAATGATGGAGGGATGGCAGAAAGAGAAAAACAGGAAAAGGAAGGATATATTAGAAAATTCAATCAGAGGCGGGTTTATTGCACATAGGGTGAATTTGTCTGGATGTCGCAGCTGCATAGCAATCAAAAAATAGAAGGTAAGAGGTAGTAAACATAGTAAAAATGTAAGTGAAAGAAGAAATAGCACTGCTGCTGCCTGTAGAGAAGGAGATGTTGATTTAAAGAAAGGAGGAGAAAAGAATAAATAGACAGAGAGCATGTCATGGGGAATAACAGACCTAATGGACAGAGGAGGAGAAGCAGCAGCAGCAGCTTTATATGAAGTCTGCAAAGAGAAGAGAAGCAGGCGGAGATAAAGGAGACGTGGCGAGAGAGGAGAGGAGAAGCATAGTGACACAACAGAACACACAGAGAGGAGGAATGAAAGAGAATTCGATTCATACTGGGGATGGAAACCAGTCGCCTGCTGGTTTCACTGGAGCAGGTTTAGAGTCCAGCGTCTGGAGTCAGGACCTTCAGATTAAGAGCATGTTGCCTTAAATGTGCTGGAAACATGTTAAATGTGCAAATACGTTCAGGAATTGTAATCAGTTAACTTAGTGAAATGTTGCGACGGTAGTCAGACTCAGTGGATATATACAGATAAACATATATATAAATATATGTATGTGGGGTTTGTTCATACAAATATTTTGAAATTTATTTGTTTTTGAGGAAAAAAACATGTTAATTACCAGCGTTCAGGTCGGTTACATCACTATCTCAGACAAGAGAGTTTATTTGTACAGCACATTTCAACAATAAGGTGAAAAAAAGTGCTTTACATCATAAAAGGCATTAAAACAGAATATAAAAGACGCATAATAATAATTAAAAAGCGTTACATTTGGGAATAAAGATTAAAAAAAGAAGCTAAAAAGGAAATAAGACAGATACAAGAAGAGAATAAAAGTAGTGTCTCTCCTCTGCTCTGCTGTGACATCTGTCAGCAGGTCTCAGCGAGGGGAGTCACATCCACCTGCTGCATGACGCACATTTCCTTATTTGGACATCAGTCCTGGAGTTGGGGGAGTTCCTCTTTCCACTTTTATTCAAATACAAATACTGGACTCTGCACATCTCTAGTATATGTGTGTATATCATCTGTGTTTATCGTGTGTATGAGTTTTGATATTAGCAATACAAATATATAAATAACAAAACCTGAATAAATAAAAATGAAGGTCATTAGAGGCCTGACTGTGTTCAGGAACGTGTGCTTCTTCAGGTTGGAGGTCTTGCTGTCTGTCTGCTTCTTCCTGTCAGACTTTAAGTCTTTAACTAAGTGAAGCTCTTTGGTCACGGAGGGTTTTTGGACCTCGGATAATCCCTGGAGGATCTGCTGATTAAGAGACAAACTCAACTTTCTGCAGGATGTGATTTTTTTTCCCCTCCCTCTCACAGCCGTCTGCTCGCCTCTCATTTCATTTTGTCACCTTTTCACTGTTCTCTCCTTCAGCGCTCTCGTCTGCTCTCCTCCGCCATTCATCATCTCCTCTCGTCCTCTCTCATTTAATTTCTCTGCGCCGCGTCTCCTACTCGTCTCTCATCCGTTCCTCGTCTGTTTCCCATTCATCCGGAGGAGAGAGGACTCTTCTCCTGCTCTCCTCGTGTCCTTCTCTCTCTTTTGTTTGTTCATCTCTCCCGTGTGTACTTCACATTGTCCTTCCCCGCATTGCTATTCCTCCTCCACCGTCTAACATCTACACCTTCTCTCCTCCTCAGCTACTTTATCCTCCTTTTGTTTTCATTGTTTCTCTTCTTTCTTTGTTCAAACAATGATCACTTCTCTACCACAAACCCGTCGATCTGCAGTCTGATTCCATGTTTATCTTGTTTATTTCCCCCTCACAACTTTTCTGTTTTATTTCTCTTCTCTGCATGACCTGCAGCTCCTTCATACATGTGTTCTCTGGCTTTGACTCTCCTGTCACCTCTTCTAATCTCTTTAATACTTTTTCTCTTGTATGCGTTTGTCATTCAGTTCTTTTTGTTCCTTTAATACTTTCCTCCCTGACTTTCTCTCCCCACATCTCCCCTCCTTCTTTCTCTCACAGCATCCTGAGGGACTGCCACTCAAACCCAAGAAGAAACCCCGAGTGCTCAAACCGAGCACATGAATGTTAACTAGCATTTCCACTTAACGACGGAGGCATGTGGGACACGGGGAAGATCAATCCTGAGTAAAGTTCCTTTTTTTTTAACACACAGAACTTGGAAGTCTTTGCTGACTAAGACAGACAGAGAAGTTGCTTCCAGGCCAACGTTCCTCCTGTGGATTATAAAGCAAGCGAGCTGGAAATGAGACTTACATAATAAGAGCAACAGCTGAGTCAATGCGGAGAGTAATTGGGATGAATCTGTAGATGTTTGGTGTTAAAACGGTTTCTAAATCTGTCGGCGCGGCTCACTGAGAATCTGATCAACATCCTTTTTTGTTCAGCCCAGAAAGAAACGTGCAGTGAAACGACGTGTGTGTGTTTGTTATTTCATGTTCTTTTAGGATTTTAGTTGAAAAAAGATGAAAATATGTTGGCGAAAATACAGATTTACTGATCAGTTTCTGTCTCTCCGGAGCAGAGAACATCGTTGGTTAACGTTTGACCTCTGGAGTGCTTCAGCTTGGGTTTAATTTCCTGTATTTTCAGGCTCATTGCATCACTGTGTGCATCAGATTTATAACTACCATCATTCTGCATGTGAGCAACTTGTCGCACTTTGTTTACGGCTGAGCTAGCGGCTAACGAGCTACGTTGCTGCTCATTTTTACCCATAAGACTTTGTGCTGTTTGCACCTGTTATGTTAATTTTTAGTTTTACAGTTTTTAGTTTTAGTCTGTAATTATTTTGTTCTTGCATCTATTTATTGTTTTGCATATACGTCCTTAAAGAGGACACGAATTCTGCACATTTCCAGGTGTGTGTTTATATTCTGGGGCTCAACTGGAATATCTTTGCATGATCATGCAAATGGTTTGTTGTCAGTTTGTTGAGCATCGAGACGGACGAGAACATTAAATCTAAATATACATGAACATTAAAAGCTCTAATCTGTAATGATTCCTCATTAAAATGTGTAAAAACAACTAGACCTATGTTCTATATGTTGTTGAGCTGTGTTCTTATATTTCTCTGTCCTCAGCTCTGAAGTCCAACCCCTCCCATCTGAGAGAGCTGGATCTGATTAATAGTTTTCGGTTTTCAAACCCAGAGAAATCTGTCATTTTAATCAAAGTAACGGACCGTTTCATTTGGTGGCCTGTCAATGGCGTCATACCTCCTCTACCAAAGAGTATAGTGCACAAGATGCATGCGTCGGCGCCGTGTTTGTCCGCTACAATGGCGTCTAGCAAAGAGTAACTTACACACATACAAGATAATACATGGGCTTTGTTGTGCTTGTTCCACACAAACTGTTAGAAATGGACTTTTATTCAGTTTGAAGCCACATTTTCATGATAAATTTAGCTGGTTTTTAACTTGATCTTTTAGCCGCAAGAAGGATTTTAGTCATTGGACGTCTGGATCTTAAGTTATCAGAGAAATAAACTGGGCAAACGTTAGCAGCAGCTCGGCTAACAGCCCCTCCAGGAAGTCCGCTGCTCGCCCAACATGGTGGAGAAACACTGATTTTTTAGCTGAAACGGCTTTATTCAGTGTTTTTACCTGTAATCAGCGGGTCCGTTTGTTCTGGAGAGGAGGAGACCTCTGCGGGTAAAAAGTCAGTGATGATGAACACAGCGGAAACCAATCAGTCGTGTCTTCAGTGTTTTGTCTGAACTGACATTGTAATTTAGATATAAAACATGTTGATGTGATTGATTTGTTGATTGTAATTGTTCTGTGGGGATCAATATTTTAGTGTTTTTAGTGTTTAGTGACATCATTCATACACTTCCTGTTTACACACAGTCATGAATGTAGCTGTAAAAAAATGTTCACCGGAGTAAAAAGAAGCAGAAATGTGATGATTCTAAACTTTGTTCTGTTCGTGCTGCTGATGCTGAGCTGATCTCAGATCTGCTGTGTACACTGTGTTTGATCTCTGTGTGTTCTGCTTTGACTTTCAGATTAAAGGTCACGACTTCAGTCGCCTAAACAACGCCGACCTCTTCCCTCTGACTGCAGAGCGATCCAGAGACGTAGCGCTTCATAGAAATGTTTAGTAGACGAGGTCGGATCAAATCCACACAGTTAAAGATTCGCTGCTCTGACTTATATAAGGTTATATACATATATGTCTAAACTGAAAGAAACAAAACGCTGCTGATTAAAATGTTAATTAATGTATTAGACAAGTTGGAAATGGAAAGTTCAGACACAAACCTGATTGTTTATTTCTGATCTATCAGCAGCGTTCAGCTTTTTATGGTTGAGTTCTGCTTAAAGTCAGAGAAACATCGTGTTCTTTGTTTAATACAGAAAAATTCAGCAGTGACTCAAATCTCAGTTTATTAATATTTAAAGGAAATGACGATCGTTCACTAATCTTATTTTGTAGTATCTTCTGTCGCTCCGTCACAGCAGACAGAGATTATAACATAAATACAAACAAAGACGTTTCCTCACTTCAGTATCGATTTTAAAGCTCAGATTCATTTAAAGATCGCCTGCTGCAAACAGCTGGACTCCTCTCTGTCCTTTATATCACACATGTTTTATTTTATTTAAACTCTCAGTTTCTGTGGACTGAAGGCTTTCGGTAAAGACACAACGCTGCGTTTACTGCACGTCTGAAAGTGGAGCTTTACATGTCAGCATCACGTCTGTCTCTATTTAATCTTCTTTTACGCTGCTCAGTTATTACTTCCTTAATGTTAGGCCACCGTCGTCGCCATGGATACAGTATGTAGTACACAGTGGTCTCCTGTGTTGGGTTAATGCCTCCATCCACCCTCCTCCACTACCTATAAATATAAATATATCTATATATGTATGCACCGCTGCTCCACTGGATGATCTGTCACTCAAACATAACAACAGGTTGTTGTTGTTGTTGTTGTTTGTCTCAGGAGGACTGTTACACCGGGTCTAGAGGGGCATGAATGTGCAGCATAAAGAGGAAGAAGCAGAGGCTGATGAACAGAAAAATAAAACAATTTATAGCTTTATCACAAAGAACTATAACAAAGAACAATGTGACAGACTGTACAGTGATGGTGACTCAGTGTGTGAAGCTGAACTTCAGGATGAATCCAGACCAGAATAAACAAAACAACCTGCTGAACCCAAACAGTTTCTAACTGATCTCTCATCAAACTAAAGACATTCCCTAAAGCTAACTCTCTACACTAACAGGAGAAAACAGTGAACAAAGAAACAGTGATCCTCTCCTACTGTTTCCAAAGTGCTCAGTGGTTTCTGTTCACAAGTGGAAAGCTGTTTACAAGCTGCACCAGCGACATGCTAGGCTAACTGGGATGAGACGGCTACACAAAGGTGATATCTGACAGTCTGAAATCACATCTCTAAACACCGAGAAACACACAAAGAGGAGGGACGAGGCTCCTCTGACAAGACCGCCATCTTGGAGCCAGCAGATCGCCGGCGGCCGCTGATCACCTGTCAATAAACACACAGATTATACAAAACAAAAGACAGAAGAGCTCCCACTCTGTGATGAAAACGTTGCACCGTAACACACAACTATACAGCAGAGAGCCGTAACAAGGACGGTGTTGATGTTAGCATCATCAGAAATGTTTCTCAGTGTCTGAGCGACTGTGATTCCACCGCTAAACATCGTACCGATAAACTGCTGCTAGTTTCACGCCTCGCACGTCTGGATCCATCTTGTTGTTCCGTCTCTTTCCTCTCTGAGCTGTCAGAGTGAAGTTTGATTGATCTTCCTCTTCAGCGCCACCGTCAGCGAGGAGGAGGAAGTCGTTCCTCCTCTGGCAGAAGCTTCGACAGTTCAGGAGGCGAGGATGGGAATCATCTCTCTATCACGATTAATCACTATCACTAATTGCTCTCTCATCTCGCACGTATAATCTACAGCCGGGACTCAACAGGTTGAGCCGTCCTCTCTGAGGACTGCGGAGGAGTCATTCAGAGAAAACGGAGGGAAATCACAACCTGAATGACAACGAGGTGACGGCGGGTAGAAGGACTCTGCAGCCTCTTCAGACTCCGTCACTAAATAACTGCAGAGCAGTTTATGGCTGGATTATCCATTCAGAGTGTCAGAGAGGAACTTGACTAGTTTTGAATATTAAGGCCTCTTTGAATCTTTGAATTCTCGCCTCCTTTCAGACGCTGTGACTGCTGTGACTCCACGCATTAAAATGAAACATATCCAAAAGGCTCTCCCATTATCCCAAACGGCTTCATTTGAGCTTTTTTTAACGTTAAGAATGTTATATAAAACCAGTCAAATAATAGATTATCATCCTAATGTCCAGATTAGAGTTGGGACAGGGAGATTACATTGTGTTTGAAGTACGCTCAGCTCTCTGATGTTTTTTTTTTTTTTTGGGGGGGGGGGGGGGGGACATGAGCCAAATCTCTGCGGCTGTATAATTGCCTCTTACAGCGAAGACGAGGAGACGGAGAGGAGAGAGAGCAGAGCCTGACACCCTGACACGCTGACAGAAGGAAGAAAGAAAGAAAGAAAACTCTGTTCCAAAAATAAAAACAAAATATATTTTAATTATCTTAACTTGTCAGGCTTCTCGCTCCCTCGCAATTTCATACTGCATTTTGTTCTAAGTATGATTGTCACATAATAAGACTCTTTGGGCAATTACCGCAGCTTTCATAGGGGAATTACTTTTGCACTTCATTAAAATGAAGCAGAGAATATAATTGCGTCTTCTTCTCCTCAATGGTCCCTCGCATCCATCTTTTTTTTTTTTTTCTTCAAGAATCGGTCGCTCACATACATATTTTACACACACACACACACACACACACACACACACACACACACACACAGCCATAGAAATGTGTTTTAAATTGCAAATAGCTAAGAAAGAATAAGCCTCTCTTGCATCTCTGGGGAGATGAGACTTTGGATTCAAGGTTTTCACTTTGAAAAACAATACACTGATTATGGCATTTTCCCTGCGAGGGAAATCACTTCCTTCCCCTCTCTCTCTCTCTCTCTCTCTCTCTCTTCTTCTTCTTCTTCTTCTTCTTCTCTCCGTTCGCCAAAGACGATTCAAAGGCTTGTTTGACACAGTCAGAAGCGTCTTTGCTTTGCAGAGCACATGTCGTGTTGGAGAGTTCATGTGTATTTATGTGCATAATATCATATAATAAATGTATGTAAAAGGGTTTCTGTGTGTTTCTCTCTCTCTCTCTCTCTCTCTCTCTCTTGCCGTGTCCTTGTTTCTCTGGCGTGTTT
This sequence comes from Euthynnus affinis, assembly GCA_029490765.1. Lineage (NCBI taxonomy): Eukaryota > Metazoa > Chordata > Actinopteri > Scombriformes > Scombridae > Euthynnus > Euthynnus affinis. Next base: position 36,244,992 of record CM055840.1, read on the forward strand.
GTGTCTTTGAACACATTGGCAGACTGCTCGGTGGAGATGGACCCTTTAGTCGGCCACTGTCTTCCCTGCGTCCTCCCTGCTGAGGGAAGCTGTTTCACTTTATTTGCATTACAGCAGAGATGAAAACCGGCCCGCGCTGCCGACTCCACACGACTACAACACACATTTTAAAAGGCCCCAAAAGCTTCTGAAAAATCCAGCACATCATACAAAAATCAAGTCATGGCTCTGTTGTTTTTAATCTTTCTGTTTTCTGACCTCACATGTTTTCTGTGCCTGCAAAAATAAAAGTAGGCAAAGAGCAAACTGATTTATTCAGATGTCGGTCTCTCTAAGTGTGTTTCTGACCGCAGTCTGTGCTGAACTCACTGCTGTACACCATCTGATTTATTCAGATATATTTTATTCCATTTCAGATATATTCCTGCTGTAACTCGAGGTCAGTGTGAGGTCATGAGTGCTGTGTTCTTGCATCATCTACTGTAAAACACCAGCAAACAAACCTCCTGTTCATAAACGCAGAGTTTAAGACTGTCTTCTTGTTTCAGAAACATCACTAGTGTTTCCTCTTTGTCCTCTGGAGACGTGCATCTTCATCACTGAGGATGATGAGATACCATCCGATACATTAAATATACATGTGATGCAACTAATGATGCCAGATGATGTAATTCCCGCCCGTCGTAATGCATTCGACACGAGTTGATTCAACACGATGAAAAAGAAGAATGCAGATCAACAGTTTGATTTTATTTCTTAATGTTATAACAACAAAAGAGGAAGTTTATTAAAGTAAATAATAATTACAGCAGTGTCAGTATCAGTGGATGTGTCGTAGAATATGAGGTTTGTGTTGTTGGTGCAGAACGAAACCAAAAAACAACCAAAAAACAACCCACAGCGAGTGGAGCGATCAGAGAGGGGCTGGAGTACCTTCTGCTGGACTGGTGTTCCCAGTAAGGACTGGCCAGGTGTCCCAGTAAGGACCTGCCAGGTGTTCCCAGTTAGTACTGGCCGGGTGTTCCCAGTTAGGACCGGCCAGGTGTTCCCAGTAAGGACCGGCCAGGTGTTCCCAGTTAGGACTGGCCAGGTGTTCCCAGTTAGGACTGGCCAGGTGTTCCCAGTTAGGACTGGCATGGCATCAGCTCCACCCGTCCAGCAGACACAGAGACACAAATGACCAAACAGAGGCGACAGACTTCAGCAAACAGCAAATTATACATGAACTAACTTTTCCTTTGTGCTGTAAAGTTCTCTGTCTGTGACCCAAACAGTTAAATAATCCCTTTAATAATCCTTTTACTCCAACATGTTGAACAATAATCTAGAGTATGTTGCAGCAGCACACCATTTA
>CM055840.1:36253845-36351345 GCA_029490765.1 Euthynnus affinis
TGAGATGCTCTCGCTCTTTAGTCTCACCTAAATCACACAGCAAACAGTCCACTCTCCTCACACACTCGGCAGTAAATCTGTTCCTTTCTGTCGCTGATGTTAATGTAGCTGAACGTTACTGCACACACACACACACACACACACACACACACACACTCACACACACACACACACACACACACACACTCACACACACACACACACACACACACACACACACAGCTGCAGCTTCATCACACAATAACGTTTATATCAGTGTTTACATTCACATACTGTAAAATGACACACGTTCATATTGTTGTCAAATATATTTACAGTTTTGATGTTAAAAACTTTAAACAGGATTTAATCTGTAAAAGTGACGATTCCATTAAACATGAACACAAAACTGAATCACTGGAAAACATCATGTGACGTAGTTCAGGAAAAGCCGGACGGGATCGCCGCTGTATGAACCAATCAGCCGTCTGGAAGCAGATATCGTCGGTCACAAGAGGAGGAGAAGTGACACGTCTGGTTTGGTGGTCATGTGACAGCACAGGTCGTGAACATAGACTGTGTATAAACATGGCCAACGCGTCTCCACTTCCTGCTAAACTATCTTCTTTCCGGTAGCGGCCATCTTGGTTGTGTGACGTCATTCGGAGCCAGAGTCTGCTCAGTCGGGCGGCGGGAGGGACACGCCCCCTCAGCCGTCCCGCAGCCTGATGGAGGATTGAGAGCGGCTGTCACAGCTGTCAATCATAACGTTAGTCCACCATCTTTATCATCAAATAACTGATTAAAAACAAACTTATTAGAGAAATGAGCTCTTGGACAAACATCAGCATGATGAGAACGACCTGAGATGACAGAAACCATCTGTTTTTTAGTTTAGCTTGTGTCCCATCCGCTAACATGGAGGGGGCGGGGCTTATGACCTGTCCTGCAGCCAGCCAGCAGGGGGCGATCCCGACGTTTCAACTTAAGGTTTGGGGCGCTGTCATGACGTCCATCGTTATATCCAGTCTGTGGTCCTAAACCAAGCCCGCAGGAACGGCGCCGAGCTGTGATGTGGCGGCCAAACCGTGTAACGACAACATCACGTGACGCTTTTGGACTTTTTCCCACAGACTTACATCATGAAAGAGACGTCTGTAAGTCAGTGGATACATTTGAAATGACTCGTCTGACTGTCAGAGTTTGATCTGTTCAGTCAGACAGCCTGGAAGGGACAGGAAGTAGCCGACTCTAGTGAGCATGATCCACGGGCTCAATGATCCCAGAAGATCCGGGTCATTTTATACACGGAAGTCAAACTTTCATAGGCATGAAGGAAGCTCCGCCTCCAACGCCATCTCTTTATGAAATCCAGGAGCCAAAAATGTAACGTTTGAGTGACAGGCGGCGTCTAGCAGTCGTAGTTATTACGACTCCAACAACCGCGAGACGGGACGGATTGTTGTGGTGTTTACTGTTGCCATGACGACGAAGGCTGCGTAACTTTCAGGAAGTATAAACCCAAAGTGATCTTTTAACTGCAGCATCATTTGTTAACAGTGAGTCTTTCTGGTTTTAGAGAGCTGCTTGTTAGAGGCGGCGTGTTAGAAAAACACACGTTAAGACCGACACGTTTGTTGGTTTGAACGACGAGGACGTGTTGGAGCTTCATTTCCATCATCTGATCACTGATCCCTATCAGGAGGATCAACATGCTGCACAGGACTGTAACTGAGATGCTGCTGTGGTTCTCCTCGTAGATGATGGAGCAGCAGTTCACGGAGCAAAGAGCGCCGCTGCACTCACTAATGATTTCTGATCACTGAGGACGTTTCCTGCAGTAACACCTCTCTCCTCTCTGTGGCTGCTGGAAACATCATCTTCATTTAAAGCTCTAAACAGGATTCTCTGAGATCTTCCAGCTGGTTCCTGAAGTTGTTTACTCTGGTGGCAGCTCGTCACCGAACCTCCGATTCATTCATCCGTCCTCTTTTAGTACTGATGCGGTTACCATGGCAGCGCTTCCTTTATCAAACATTACTGTACAACTGCTTGTATTTTCCTCTCTGTGCTTCTCATCGGCAGCCTCAGCATGTCATTACACACATTCTGTAAATAACACACCAGGAGCAAAAACATCATTTCAGTTTAAACCATCAGAGCAGGAAAGTCTGACACTGACAGACACCTTTCCTTCTCTCCTCGTCGCCCTGCTTTGACTTTTTAAGCAGAAATGATTTGAACTTCATCTCCAGGTCGGCCGCTGAATCACTGAAACATCATCCACATGTTCTGGATTATGTAGACTCTCATCAAGCAGCTGCAAAAAGCACCTTAATGTCATCTCATTCTTTGCTGTGACTCATTTCACTTCAAACGTTTTCTCCTTTTTTTTGAAAGGAAACGATTCAGATGTTTCACATGTTCCTCTGGAGGCAGATCAAATTCATCAATATCCATAAAAAAAAGCTGTTATTTGTTGTTATTATGAACAAACTTACACACATTTTAAAACAATGAGAGGCTGAACTGTGAATCTGGGTCTCATCTCATCTGCAGAGGAGAGAAACAGTGAATGGAACAGAGGAAATGTTTCTTAATGACACATCCCCACCTAGAGGTGATTACAGGAACTACACCTCACCGTCCTCAAGCCTCAGGCTCATCTGGAGACGGCAGCACATGTAATATACATATAACACTGCTGTGTGTGTGTGTGTGTGTGTTTACATCAGGTAAAAGGCTGTTTGAGTGTTCAGACTTGGTTTCAGTAAAGGTTTCGGTGTGATTAGACTGTAGTTACAGTGAACAGCAGGAGATGCTTAAAGGAAACATTCACATATTTTCATGTCAGTTTTAAAACAGCAGACGTTTATCTGAACATTTAGGATCCTCACATAGAACATCCTCCATGTTTATATTCTGACCACCAGTTTAAATTATCTCGACTTTGTTTCTGGGATGGATCTGAATACTACAATACCCATGATCCTCTGCTGCTGCTGCTGCTTTGGAGAAGCAGCCGGTCAGAGGTCAATCAGAGACGCTTCACAGTTTAAAATGTAAACAAAAGGTGAATTTATGTTTTTTTTTTTACTAGCGGCTAACCTGCTGCTAACTTGTCTCATGTCTTTGCCCGTTGCTAGGCAACCAGCGTTGCATTGATTATCTACTATGTTATTAATCTAGTATGTTCTTCTCCAGCTGCATCTGTGTTGCATGGCTTGTATGTTACTGTTTTATGAACCATAACTGCATCTGTTTAAACATTTTATCAACATGTTTTGTTGCTGAAATGATGTTTGTTGCTGCTGCTGTATCATTGCTGTCATTAACACATTTACAGAAATGTTAACTGATGTTTTCCTTATAAATAAATGTCTATGTGCAGAATGAAGGGGATTATTACTTCCTGTTCACCAGAGAGATCTCAGAGGATCATTTAGTGTAAAAATAAACTGCAGACCTCCAGAAAGGCTTCAGCTGTCTGCGTCTGTCAAATCAAGTGGACATCTTCAAAAGTTTCCGTCTTTGTAGTGCAGAAATCCCAAAGCACAGTTCATTACAGAAACACTGTGGACACACAAAGAGAAGGAATTTAGATGATTTGATGTGATTAAGTGGGACGACTGAAGCTTCGTACAAATGTCACACAGACTCTCATCACTTCCAAACACATCAGGAAGAGATCTGCTAACAACCAGCCAGGACAGCAGGGACTCATCAGTAGCAGCTACACTCACTGACTGATTGATTGATTGATTGAATTGTTTATTAAAGTGTCCTGTACCTGTCGGATGCCCTTATATGGGCTTACCATAATGTACACTTCCACTAACTCTGTAATAAATCATTAATTTACACGTTTTTTTACATTAATTTGTTTGTGTTTTAGATGATAAACAAACAGAAACTAGAAGATGTGACTTGTCAAATGAAGCCTAACACATCCATCATGGCCTTACAGTCCGTCTGTTAGAAGCTTTTCCATTTGAGTATGCTAATAGTGTGGATGTTAAGGGGTTAACTCTTCACCTGAACAGTTTATGATGTTGTTCATGGTATCACTGTAATCCTCGGCCATCAGAACATGGAGGGTAGACGTCACTTCTTCTCTGTTATCATGTTCGGTTCAGGAGATATGATGCAATATCCATAACTAGATTATGGCGGAGAGTAAATTGGTTGCCATGGCCACCACGAGGCGTTTTTGCGATGGCTCCATTTCTGAAAATGTTCAGCGTCCCAAACTGTACGAGTGTGCCAAGATTCATGGTTTTATGAAGAAGTGAACATAACTTTCACACATCAGCTGGACTATAGAAGAACTGGTGGGACAATGGATGGAACATCAGCAAAACACGACTCAACACATCAGCATCACAAAACCAAAACTAATCAGGGTTTTTCAGTTCTATCTGTTCAAAAAAACACCGAGATCATAAAACACATAAACTTTCCTCTTCAGGAGTTTCTAAACTTTGGCTTCTTACAAATGTCTCCTTCCATCGTTCCTTGTATTTATCCTACACTGCAGGTTCTTCCTGAAGAGCAGCGACCTCTGTAGACCAACCAGGACTCTGTGCAGGGTAAATATCTTTTCGTTGAGTCTCTGGCAGCCGAACAAGACGTTCCACCTCCAGACTGTTGCTGTAAATGTGTGAACTTCCTCTTAAATGTTCAGTTTTTAGGAGGAAATGTGATTTTTTTTTTTTTTTGGTGGGAGAAAGTAATGTTTTGTTAATATGACTCTTTCTTGGCTAATTCATATTTCATTACAGCGAGGCCACTTTCATCCCTCAGCATGTTTTCTGACTACTAATATATTATAATATATTAATTCACTGAAAAAAAACTGTTGAATAAAGATGATTTTCTGATATAAACCAACGTGATTGGCAGATAACGGCCTGATGACGCAGCCTTTTACAGACAGACTCACACTGAAGGTCTTCAAAGCAACAATGAATATTTCTATTTTTTCTTCTTATTTTTGAGTCCAGCCAACACCATTAACAGCTTGGCATGGCGGCGCTGCCAAGCATGGCTGACGCCGCTGTGAGTCAGCCGCTGACTAAAGCCTGACACTGGAGCTCAGAGACATATTAGCTGTTTAGGAGCTTTCTTTCATTTTAATTCCTGCAGTGTGTTCATGCATGTCTGTGTGTTTGTGTTCATGGGTGAAGTGTTAATCCAGTGAGTTTCCTGCACATCTGGATGTTTGGACGACACAAATCCCTTTTTTGGTCTTTGTTGGTTTTTAAACAGTTTGTTTTTTTGTTTGTTTATGTGTTGAGCCTCGTGCAGGAAGCAGATTCATTCAGAAGAAAATGTTGCATTCATCAGGAATAAAAGATATTTATGAGTTCAGAGCTGCCATATGAGTTCACAGGAGGAGAAACACGTGTTTGAAGAGGACCTGAAGTTTTATTTTCAGACTCCAGTAGAGTAAGAGCTCAAATGTACGGACAACTGGTAGGTTTGGATCACCTTGTTGATTCCTGGATTCATATTCTCTAATAGTTTCAGCTCCTCTGAGACGACGGCTGCTGCTTTTCTGATGCCTAGTGAATGAAAGTCTCTCCACAAACATGTCGCCTTGTATGGACATTTTTAGGGGAGTAAATGAAGCTAAAAACCTTCTCATGAAGACGTTCATCTGAGATTTAAACAGCTTTGTTGGAGTGTTGGAACATGGGCTGCCCTGAATGAACATCTAGTCAGTGTGTAGTGTGTTTGTTTAAAGGTGTAATCTGCCCTTCAGTGGTGACTGAGTGTGCTGTTATGTATCACTAAACTAAACCATTCAGGTTATTAAACTTCCCATTAAAGACTTTTCATTGAATGAAGTTGAAGTAACAAGGTGGACACTTCCAAGCAGCTCAGCAGTGAAGAGGATATTTGTTTTCCTTTCACCCTCCGTCCTCCATCTTCTTCTTACTTCCTTTTCTCTCCTCCACATCTTCCTCCTCATCCTTCTTTATCTCCCGTCCGCCCCCTCTGGGTCAAGAGCGCCATATTATCTGATCTTTCTCCGCTCTAATGTCGATGCAGTAAAGGCAGAAAATAAAACCTATAAAACCTTTTTATGGCTTCGGTGCCCCCGGTCGCTACAGCAGCTCCTACAGCGGCTCCTCTTCTCACTCTGAGGCTTTCCTGGAAGGGACTGAAAACCTTTTCAAAAGTTTAGACAAAAAAAAAAAGAGAGATATTGTTTGTCTGCAAACACGCACCTTCTCTGAGAAATATTATATTTCACACAAAACAGAGGAATGTGCTGAGTGTGAGTGCAGGCTGACTGATCCCTGCAGCATTTAAAGTGCAGCAGAGATGCAGCACTGAGCCTTTTATACTAAACACTGAGCCAGAGGATTCAACATTAATACAGTCATTAGGAAAATGTAGTGTTTCCATTGTTCCCATCTCACTAGCAGATACAGTTTCACTGGCCTGCTGACAGCACTGCATGCTACTTTAACTAGCATGTGGCTAGTGATGGATAGGTGCCAACCCTCCTCTTCCTGCCACGCTGACATCTGACTAAATAAGAGTTTGTGTTTTAGTATTTTGTCATTAGCTACATAGCTACATAGTTAGCTACATACTGTTTTCATAGTGTTGTCTCAAATCATACACAGCCGTTCTGCACTTACTAGAAATGAAGGCCGCAAACTAGCATTAGCTAGCGTTAGCATTAGCCAGCGCTAGCATTAGCCTGCGCTAGCATTTGCATTATCGTTCGCGCTATCAACTCATTACAGACTGCTAAATTAACCCAATAACATACTCATGGCTGATATCTGACAACAGTATGGTGCTGCTTAGTGCTAAAAAACACACATATATAAGTTATATTTGTATAATGTGGTGTATAAAGTGTTCTCTCTCCTTCTGCTACGTAGCCAAGATGGCGGCCATTTAGGGCGAGAAGTGTCCGTAGTTCCACACTCAACTTTTTGACTGTTTTCAGTGAAACATCTGGGTTCTCACAGTGCTTTTTTTCATAATGCTCAGTGTGAACGCACTTATGCACTCAAAATGTTCAGTGTAAGTACAGAAATATGTGATTTGAGATGCAGCTTAAGAATCAGCATATTACACTAAAACAAGAGCGTCACACACTAACATCAGCAGGCAGCGTCTGTGAATAAGAATCTGAACATGCAGGTGAATATGTGACGTTAGAACATGAGTAACAAACTATTTATAAGCAACTAAAGTCAGCAGAAGAGCAGCAACAAACCAGAAATCACCACCAGAACATACACACACATTAAAAGAGAATAAATATCAGTTAAGACATCGTAGAAACGAAAAAGACAAAATTCTAGAGAAGGGATAAAATCATAGGGGTAAAATAAGATCAGAAGGTTATAGTCGTAGGTTCTGAGCTGCCAGTCTGATGTAAGGAGGGAACATGCTCCACATCTTCAGTGCGTAGCATCTGAAGGCATCACCAGACCTCCTGCTGTTCATCAGCAGCTCCTTCAGACCAGCACCGTGTGATCTGAGGGAGCGATTTGGAACCTCCTCCAACAGGCAGTCTGACAGGTAGGAGGGTGTTCAGAGCCATTCAGAGCTTTAAAATCTATCCTCAGTGTTACTGGGAACCAGTGCAGAGATGCTGACACAGCAGTGATGTGACCTCTTTTACTGGTTTGTGTTACAATTCTTGCTGCAGCCGATCAATAGCTGATCACACGCAGCATCAGCATCGCATGATAACCAGCGGCATACTGGTTCTAAACCAGCAGCAATATAACAAAAGCAACAGAACAGAGAGTCAAAACATCAGCGTTAATTCAGTCTGAAGTGGTCTCTAGTCATGTGACAGCTTCTATAAAATGATCCCAACGAGCTCAACCCAGTCAGGATTGATAACTGGTATCAGATTGATTACTGGTATCTGATTGATAACTGGTATCTGCAGATATTTTGAGTGGAGGTGTTTGGATAGATGCATCTGTAGGAACTGCTCCTCCCCTGCAGCATGACCCACTTCTTCAACTATTTGTCACTTTTTAGTCTTTTAGCTGTAAATATATGACATGCTTTTTTATTTTCTATCTTTAATCCAGACATATATACACATATAAATACATATATATGTCTGAATTTGCTCCTGACACCAGCAACATAGAGACACACCACTCCTTTATACAATATTGTGCTACTGTTGATACAGCAGCTGATTATAATACATCTCACATGCATGAGAAAGGGAGCATAAAAAGAGAGAGGAGAGAATAAAGAGGAGGGAGGGGAACGTGACACGGAGATATAGAGAGAGGTGGGAACAGGCAGAGAGGCAGAGAGGGAGAGAGGGAGGTAAAATAAAGGACAAGATGAAGACAAATTAAAGGGAGAGAGAGAAAGAAACACTGGAGGCAACGGAATAAAGAGGAAGAGGGGAATTAGAAAGAGAATCGGGGGGTAAAAACATAAGAAACATGATTTAAAATGACCAGGAGGGATATATATGTAAAAGTGAGATACAGTACACAGAGGCCAGCAGGAAGCTAATAAAGAGAGAAAAATACAGAAGCCAGGGGAACAAAGACCTCTGAAGAACTGAAGAGAAACTACATATATATAGAATTATTAGAATTACAGTGACATGTGTATTAATTAATTGGTACATGAGCACAGATGCTGTCATGTTAAATAAATCCTTGGTAGAAACATAACATGAGGTTTGGTTAAAGCTCTGTGTCACTTAGAGAAACACAACAAAGAAACTAATGTGAGAATTATTTCTCTGATGTTGAATTTTAACGTCTATATTTCATTTTTCCCCCTCTGCATGTTGAGTCACAGCTGCACTCACAGTAAAGTCGGGTAAATACCAACCTGTCTGGAGGAAACATCACCTCAGCTGATGGAGTTTATGACTTATGCTACACATTTTCTCTCCTCTGCCGCTGCCAGTGGAATAGATTTAAATTTATATAAGAGAGAGAGAGAGAGAGAGAGAGAGAGAGAGAGAGAGAGAGAGAGAAGCAAAACTGAAACAAATAGATTTATAGATTCGCCCTACATATTGAGCAAATGTGTGATTCAGCCCACGCTGAGGTTCAAACAGTGAAGAAGACAAGAGTGACGGGACTAGAGGAGGGAGAGAGAAACATATAGAAAGCTCCACGCCTGTGTCATCCTATCAGTGTTGCTGTCTTTAAATATTTAGCTTCCTGAACGCTCAGTAGCAGAGAGTCAGTGATTAACACCTCAGAGAGCTGCTGAGATCAGGACAGCACCAGCGTTACCTGAGGGCATCTGCTGGTCTGAGAAGATTCACTGACTTAGAGACATCTGTGTGTAGTTTAGGTAGTTTATTTAGATTAGCAGGATTGATTCGGGGTGAAGATGAGTGTGGTTGTCGTCCTGAAGGAGTGGAGTTGGATGGATAGTGACCAGCTGGAGGTTGAGTGGAGGCTGGAGCGTCTAGGAACCTGGAGATGGAGACTTCCCCTGGTGGTTCCTATGATAGAGGAGGAGAGTAGACTTACTGTGCAGAAGGAATAGGCCCTACTGTGCATGTCTGTGCCCGGTGGAAACCTGCACGAACATGCAAACTCACCACAGAAAGGCCCCGGGCGGCTTGAGTTCGTAGCCCAGGACCTTCTAGCTGTGAGGCTAACCACGGAGCCACGGCTGGAAGGAGGACGGGGTTCGGGGATGGTGGAGGTTAGGTGTGCTTATATATGCATGCAGGTATGTGGCCGGAGGCACGATTGATTACGGTTAACGAAGCCCAGGTGTAGTGAATTAGTGAGGAGGAGCGGGGCGAGGTCTAGTTCCTGAACTTAGTTATTATCATAACTTCATTTGTGGAGATCGTCAGTGATTTAAATCCTGAGTGAAGCTGATGCTGACGGCAGGTCGCCTGCTGCAGTTTAGTGAAGATGAAGCTCTCTGTCTGCCACACTGATTCTGTCCAAATCATCTCAGCTGCACTTTATTTTTTTTCCGTCTTGTGCTTCTTGATTTTTTATCTTCCTGCTGGAATCATGACAGGAATCTCTGCTTCTCTGAATCACACTTTTTTTTAGTTCCTAATTGCCATCAGCACTTCCAGCATCATCCTGAGCTGCTTTAATCTCACTGTCGTTCCATATTAAACAGCAGCAGCAGCAGGATGATGGTGTGTTTCCAATCCTGGAACAAATCTGCCATGTCAGTAAAAAATGAACCACAAATCATTTACATGTGTAAATAGGATTCTTGATAATCTGTGAGGTTTTTTTGTGTGTGTGTTTTCTTTCTCCTCTGGGTTTGGGAAATATGGAGGCTGCAGTGGGAAATTATTAATGATCCCCCTGATAATATTTTGGCTGCAAACTCAAGAGGCTCATCTAGCTACTCAGCATGGAGAGCCATTTGGAGGAGCAAGTTCAAATCCATCAAAAGAGCAAAAATCCTGAATGATAATGAGAACCATGACATGGCAGAAACATTTACAATAAATCTGTCCAGAGAAAAACTACACAATCAGTTTCAGGAAGTTTCCCTAAAACATTTGTTTATGTTTAAAGAGACGGCGCCCTCTAGCGCCCCCTGTGGGCGAAGCTTTAAACGCCTTTGTTTTCTGAGATGAATCATGTCTGGATTATTACCAAAGTATCAAGGTCAAAGGAGCTGCAGTTCAGAAGATAAGCTCTGCATTAATATAATTTAATGTTTTATGATTCTGCATTAAGTTCTTTATCCTGGGAATGAAGTAAACCTGTTCACACTGAACTCTTCCAGCTCCCAGTCCTTTCCTTTCAGTCTTTCTCTGAGTCTCTGATGACCTGAAGATTTATTGGCCCATTTGACACCTCAGTAATTATGACGGGAGCCAATCAGGTGACATCATAGGGTGACAAAGTCCAACCCAGTGGCCAGAATAAAACGTTTCTGCAAACCACAGAAACGTTGAGTGTTTCAGTGTGTGTAAACGTATCATATTAACATTTCCACCTGTTGAATAAAGATGTTTTATGATGTGACGACGCTGTGGTTCAGGTCTGGTTAGGTTTAGACTCAAAGACCACTTGGTTAGGGTTTAAGGAAAGATGATGGTTTGGGTTAAAATAAAATAAAAACAGCTGATGTCTCACTAAAAACACTAAAAAGTTTTTGCACCAGAAAAAACAGCTGCTAATATCCTGACGCCTCCCTTAAAACACCTTCTTTTGTCAGTTGAAACAGGAAGTGGGCGCTGCCAACAGACTTCCCGACATCGACCTGATAGGAAAGATCAGCTCATACAGATCGCACGTTAACTACGCCACTTTAGAAATGTTGAGATGAAACGTTAATATGCTACTAATATGTATCTGACGTGCTTAAACGTAGAAATTCAACATTTCTGTGGTTTGCCAGCGTTTTATTCTGGCGAGCAGGATGTAAAGTCTGCGTAGGGAGGAAGTCAGTGTGGAGGGATGAGTCGACAAAACATCAAAACTTTAAGACGAAGTTGGTTTAAAAAAAACAGCCGTCTTAGAGAGACAATGATTGTTTAAAGGGGAAATATCGTGCACATTTCCAGATCTATAGTTATGTTCTTTTAAAAACTCCTTATTTATCTTAAACTGGTCCTTCATGCAGCACCTCAGTTCAGCCTTTAGGAACAACATCAGCTGTAGAAGAGAATGAGATGACCTGGCTGAGGTCACAAGGAACAAGGCTCGGGACATAACAGGTGCAGAAATGCGTCATCTTACCAAAATAACAGGAACTGACTGTGTGTGTGTGTGTTTGCCACACACACACACACACATGGTGCAGAAGTGCCTATCCACATTGGTCAAGATCCAAAGGAGTGAAATATTGGGTGATGTCCCACCTTTCCTTGGAATAGCAGCGTGCCAAGAGCTGGGAAAAACAGGAAACTTATCTGATACGAGATATCAGAGTAAGACACACACAGCCTGGTTCTGCTTTAAAAAAGGCACGTCAGGTTATATGAAGTTAAAATTCTCTGCGTCTACGTTGTTGAAACAAACAGTTCAATAATCTGATGTCATCATGAGGAGGAAGTAAATATGTAAACAAAGCGTTGAGAGCAGGTTTAAGCCCTGAGTTTTGACTTGCAGGGAGCATTTTCACATACATTCACCTCACATGTGTAACATCTGACATCAGGACAGGATATAAAGAACAGCAAACATTTCCAAACAGCCTCTCCTGACAGACGTTTATAATCAGTCTCACCTGGAGTGGGCGTGAACGTCAGACTGTCGGTATCAGACAGTTACAGAAACGGTGTGAAGCAGTCGGACAGGTGAGTGGGAGGGGATTACCAAAGCTACCTGACCGTCTGACGAGCTCTTCAGGTGGAGGAGGGGGGATAAACAGAGAGGTGGCAGATTGCAAACAGTCATACAGGTCCCTCTGAGTGAGGACTTGTTCGATTTAATCTGAAATTTGGTCACAAAATCTGCGTGAAAACAAACCAGAGGAAGTAAATTTTGTTCCATGAGTTCCTAAAAAGAGCAAACCCGTTAGTGTGTGGTGGAAATAAGAGAGAGAGAGAGAGAGAAGAGAAGCAATTAGGTGACTGTAGAACATAACCGAACATGATAATGAAATTCAGCAAACTGTGCAGAAAACATGCAGACGGCGTGGAAGCAGAGAGGCAGAGAGAAGCAGATGTGTGCAGACGGAGAGAGCAATGTGGGCGAATCGTATTAAACCGAGAGAGAGAGAGAGAGGGTGCAGTGATGGGCCAAGAAAAGGTGTCACCCAGTTCTGCTCCTGATTAACTATTTACAACTTAAGATTAGAGACAGCGTGAATTATTAACGTGGCACTCACTGCTGAGACACACAGAAAAAAAATAAAGGGAGGGAGGGAGGGAGATGCTGAGAGGGGAGAAGAACGGCTCAGCTGAGGAAAAAGAGACAGAACGAGAAGTGAAGATGATGTAGGGCTTAGACAAAACAATGAAGTCATAGGAAATGGAGGAAGAGAGGAGAGAGAGGCCCAGTGGGCGAGAGGATGGAGGAAGGGAGTGCTGGGGAAGGTTGACAGAAAGGAAATGATAGGAGGAGGAGGAGGAGGAGGAAGGGCAAGGATTGAGGCGAAGGACTAGCAGCTCACCAGGGACTCAGAGAGGACAAGACAGGTTTAGCTGAGGAGAGGAGGGAAAGAGCAGGCGAAGTCTGGATGATAAGCAGACAGGGAAGCGACAGAGAAGAAGAAGCAGACGGATACGAGCGAGGAAGAAATGAGAGAGAGCGGGAAGTCAGCGGGGAATTGCAGGAAAAACAAGAGAATTCCCAGCGGAGACGGAGGAGCAGTGACCACGACAGACCCGCTAACTGGCTTACAGAGATGAAACATCTACAAATCCTCCTCAGTTAAACTGATTGTGTTGCTAACATCACCCACAGCTCATTTTTTTAATTAAAAGGCTGTTGTTTAAGAAGCCTTTAAACAAGCAGACAATGTTCCTACAAAGCTCCATTTTCACCCACAAACACATTACGTCTGCACACTCTGGAGGCCGCTTCGGAAAAGCTCCGTTTTCAGAGAGAAAAATGTTGTTTTGGTCTGAACACAGAGGAAAAGGTGCACTCATGAATCTAGCCAGCTTAGTGTGGATGTGGTAAAAGAAGACGTCCACACTGAGCCAAGAAATTAGTTGTTTTTCTCTCCGTTAAGACTAAAACAATGATGTAAGCTGCCCAGGAAGAGGCAGTAAAGAGCTGTCTGTTGTCTTCTTTTGTTCATTTTAAAGCTCTAATCTGCAATAATTCCTCATTAAAATGTGTAAAAACAACTAGACCTATGTTCTATATGTTGTTGAGTTGTGTACTTACATTTCTCTGGCCTCAGCTCTGAAGTCCAACCCCTCCCATCTGAGAGAGCTGGATCTGATTAATAGTTTTCAGTTTTCAAACCCAGAGAAATCTGTCATTTTAATCAAAGTAACGGACCGTTTCATTTGGTGGCCTGTCAATGGCGTCATACCTCCTCTACCAAAGAGTATAGTGCACAAGATGCATGCGTCGGCGCCGTGTTTGTCCGCTACAATGGCGTCTAGCAAAGAGTAACTTGCACACATACAAGATAATACATGGGCTTTGTTGTGCTTGTTCCACACAAACTGTTAGAAATGGACTTTTATTCAGTTTGAAGCCACATTTTCATGATAAATTTAGCTGGTTTTTAACTTGATCTTTTAGCCGCAAGAAGGATTTTAGTCATTGGACGTCTGGATCTTAAGTTATCAGAGAAATATACTGGGCAAACGTTAGCAGCAGCTCGGCTAACAGCCCCTTAAGGAAGTCCGCTGCTTGCCCAACATGGCGGAGAAACACTGATTTTTTAGCTGAAACTGCTTTATTCAGTGTTTTTACCTGTAAAAGGCAGCAGAATCCGTCTCGTCAGGATTGGAGTTGTAAGCGCCTGGAGGTAAGCTGGTGATGGATGGTGATGGACAGATGGTTCATCCAATCACCTGCCAAGTATTTTTTTGACCTTTTTCCAAACAGTTTCCATGAACGACTTCTCAGATGTTTCTGACCATCTGGTGCATCAAGGTTAGGATGTTAATGAGGTGGACAAAATACGAAGAACTCTTCAGTATGATGCACTCCAGTAAACTACAACCACCGTCTACGAGATAATAAACACAAAGTAGAACAGTGTGGTTGTTTAAAGCTTCATAAAGGAAGAAAAAGGAGAAAAGTTAGAGTTAATAATTCCTCATTCATTTATTCTTCTTCAGTCTTTCTTCCACAGACTCTCCCCACATCCTAAAAACCATCACGCTGTAGAACGACGACTGCATCTTTGCCGACTATAACCTCTTGCCTTCACCTCCATCAGGCAGCCTCCTGCTCCCCCTCCTCTTCTCGGTCTCTGCGGTCCTGGTCCCTGGTGTCTGAGAAGCCTGGTGTGTCAGCTTCCTGAGCCTCGGCGTTTACACGAGTCCCACAGCGTCAGCCTGCCAAGCCTCAGCCAAATCAGCTGGACGGCCACCCCGAGCACCAGCAGGCATCGTTTGTGGACTCTCAGCTTGTCACTTAACTGCTTCCCACCTTCACCTCCAAAAGCAGTTTCTATTTTAAAAACGCTCATCTCCTGCCTCGCTGTCAGCTGGTCTGCCCTTTGCCCTGATATCTCCCACCCTGTTAGTCCTCCGTCTACACCTCTACTCATTTAGTTCCCCAGTTTTCCAGCAATCTAGCTCTGCTCATTTGAAGTACATTGTCCCTGTTCCTCAACAAAAGCCTGTCTGTTCCTCTTTGTCTCAGCATAAATCTGCTTCTCTAGCTGAGCCTGTTTCTGATTCTCAGTCTGAGCATATGTCCACCTCTCAGCCAGTGTCTGTTCCTGTCGTCCAGCCCTCCATCACAGACTCCCTGTCTATAGAGATTCATTTATATGCTACCAAACTGAAGGAGATTCATTTAGAAGGAAATGCGATGGTACCCAAATTCTGTTTTCTGTCAGCATCATGAGAAAATATTCATTAATATATCTCTTAAAATCTTCATATTGATTAAAATGTTTGAGACTTTCTTCCCAGAAAAACATCAGAATCAGTTCTTTATGCAAAAAATATGTTTACATCAGATTGCCAGTGACATCTAGTGGTCGTAGGTATCATGACGGGAGTGACAAAGTCTACGTAGTGGTGCCTTTTATGCTTTATGTAATTGTCTTTGTAACAGGGTTAGAAATAACTACTATTATGAATTCCTTTGAAATAGATCTGTCTCTCTTATACGTAGCTTTGGAGCCACCTGGTGGAATAAAAGTGCAACTGCACAGATAGCGTAGCGTCTCTGCGGACCGTACCTGCTTCAGCAAAGGGTCTGTTTAATGCTTTAGCATTCTGCATTCTGACTATAAACACTAGCAGCATGCAGTCAGAGAGTTACAGACGTTTATGTGCAGGAACTTTATCCATGAGTGGTGTATTGATTAGCATGTTGAGCTAATGCTAGTTAGCTAGCCTCGCACTCATTAGCCTGCTGCAGGCTGTAACGTCTTTATTATTTGAGATGCTCATCTTTTCATTCAGTGTTACACAGACCTGAATGTTTGCAGCTGCATGACACGCTGGTGACGGCGACTGTGTGCTGCTGACGTTTGTAGCAGGTTGACTTTTGTTAAAATAAAAGAAATAAACATGTTATATTTCATTTGTCGTCTATGGATAAAATGTTTATTTAGGTTGTTTCAGATTCTTTATTGTGAATATTAGAAGGAAATGGCTCTTACTGCTTAGGTACTCAACAGAAGATAATGAATAATGTTGCCACTATATGATCACATGTAGGAATAAAAGACTGATACACTGAAATGTGGAGATTTATATTTTTAGTGCAGCAGGATTCACATGTTAACATGAATTCAATGTGATATTATAACAAGCACTCTGCATCTACAGTCTTTAACTATGAATGAACACAACAAGCTGACTTACTATCTTTAGATAACAGTCAGAAGACATTGTTCCTCTGAAAACTTATTAAGTGTCTGAGCCACTTTTATTACTGAAATCTAGATTTTCTTCAACATGCTGCATATTTACTTTGTACTTGGTTCCACAGCTGCTCTATTAGAGCCCAGTCTGCAGCAAATCATTAAACCAAATGAGCCATAATGGAACAGAGCAATTAAAATAGAATATAGTATGAATTGTGTTTTTATTTTGATAAACTGGCCACAGATAAGCATTACGCACTCGCTTGTTTCAGGCTGTTGTAGTTTGTATAACATTTGTGGGTCAATTAACACTTGCAGTTGTCGACCATCTGCAGACACCAGAAACATGAGAACAATGCAAAACAGTGTTTTAATTAGTTAGACTCGGCTCAGGTCAACTAAATGAAATATTCAACTGCTTATCAGAATACAGGCAGCGGAGTTAAAAGTATTCAGAAGATACACCAACTTCATTCATCAGTGTTGATGTTTGGACTCAAGACTTAACTGGTTGAGTTTTTACTGCTGTGTGATTGAGGCAGGTGTTTTCAATTTGGGAATATGTTCCAGCTGAGACGCCTTAAATGGTAATTAGGGCTGAGTATCACCAGGTACAGAGATTCTGTGATAATCGATATATTGCAAGAAATTTCATCCACGATATCTGTGTCACTGAAGAAATTCAGAATTTATTGATTCAAGAAAAATGGCAGAAAATGCACATTTTAGAGCGAGTATTATCAACTTCTCTGTAAACATGGACACATCTGTTCTGCTCAACAGAACCCGGGAACCATTAGCATTAGTGATGCTAACCTTCCTCTCCTCCGTGATGGACGAGGTGGTGGTGTGTGTTCGTGGTGTTGCTCGTGTACTTGACTTTCACCAGACAGTTCTTACAGATCACGGACTCTTTATCAAGTGTTGTCCGGTTGTCAGTTCAGTAAAAGCCGAAGTACGCCCAGACGTAAGCGCCATCATGTGGAGACTTGAAGTAGTGACTAGTAGTGAGAACGGCTTAGAGTGGTCTTATGTTTTTAGTGTTTAAATATCGATATTTGACGCCACTGTATCCATAACGTGGCTCAAAACAAAGATATATCATAGTATCGATATTTTGTCACACCCGTAGTGGTAATGGTGCAGACCCAGTACGACGATTAATGCTTCAAAATGAAGAACATGCTTCTGTGTTGTCTTCAACACATTTAATCTTTTAATTTGGAGGATTTGTTGTTTATTACTGAACATTTTTATGGATATGCTTAGACACTGGCAGTACTTGGTGAAGGTACACAACATGTTGATTGTTTAAATGAAACCAACATGTTTCATTAACTTTAACCAAAGTGCTTCTGTTGTCTAACCCTAAACACTGCAGGATAATTTAGTACTATAGAAACCAAAGTCCCTCCTGTTTCTGAATCCCTCTGTCTCAGAGTCTTCTGTACGAGTCCAACCAACCAAACAATCCCTTCTGCTTCAAGACATCCTCCAGAGCAGTTTATCCTGATTCTGCAGGAGCAGAGAAAGTCCAGCTTATCATTTAAAAGCATTAATAAATGTGCACATATATGTACACCTTATAAACTTTGTCACATCATCTCTATAATTCATTTAGTCTTTGCTGGGTCGTCCAGTTGTGAATCGGATGGAAAACAAAATGCAGAATTCATTCCAAAGTGATTTTGGGAAATTTAACATCAGCATTGGAGATGGACTGTGTGCTTGTGGCTTACTGACACTGCCGTCACTCATATATCTCTTTTTTCATTCCTGTTCTGTACCTCTGAGATGTGGATAGCTCTTAAGCCTCTTAAAGTCTGGGGAGACTCAGCAAACCCCACCTCCAGGCCTCTGAATGTCTTCGGTGGCGCGGGAGGGGGTTTGGAGTTTATTAAACTGGACTTTGTTGGGTTCGCTGTGTCAGTCAGCTGGCTAGACAGGAGGTCAGCAGGCGCCGTATCACATTCTCAGAGGGGAGGAGGAAGCCGTCCATGTAAGGCTGATACAGTGAAGACGCTCTGTTACCTCTGATGTTCGTCGCCAGGAAACCTCCAGAAATCTACGTACAAATTATAGAAAAGAAAGGCTGCAGAACATTTTTAAGTATTTCTTTAGTATCCAGTGATAGTTGTTTGTACATCCATGGCTGCACAACAAACAGCAACTAACAGGTCATTCATAAACTTTTAATGATTCCAAAATGTAAACAATTATGTTCTAAAAACGACACACCGTCACTTTTTTCACATTTTATTATGTTGCAGCTTTATATTAAAATCATTTAAATGCATTTTTTCCACTGCATACCTGATAATGCCAAACCACAACAGGATTTTATAAATCCTTGCAAATGTATTAAAAAGGCAAAACTGAAATATCACAGACTTCAGTATTCGGACCCTTTGCTCAGTGCTTATTTGAAGCACCTCGGCGGTGGATACAGCTTTGAGTCTTCTTGGCTACGTCGCGACAAGCTTTACAAACCTGGATTTTGGGGATTTTCTGACATTCTTCTCGGATCCTCTCGAGCTCCGTCGGGTTGGACGGGGACGGTCGGCGGACAGACGTTTCCCGTCTCCGGAGATGTTCGCTCAGGTTTCAGTCAGAACTCCGGCTGGGTCGCACGAGGACGCTCACAAAGTTTTCTGTAAGAAGTTTCTGCACCAAAAAAAAAAAAGTCCTCTCAGTAAACTGGCAGCCATGATGATGAAAATATGGTAGACAGAATATAAATGTTGTATTGAGTTTGTCATTTTTGTGTTAATTCAAATTTTGTCAAACCCAAATGAAGTCAGATTAGGACTTTATGATTGTAAGAAGAAAAGCTGCAGTGATGGTTTTCCTTCTGGATGTTTCTTGCATCTCCACACTGACCATCAGGTTCTTGCTCACCTCGCTTACCAGGTTTGTCCTAAGTTTGATAAAGGAGGAGTAGTTGGTGCTGTATTCTTAGATCGACACAGCCAATCATAATGTTTTAATATCCAAACTCTCTAAATTTAACTTTTAATAGGAGACAGTGTGTTAAAGTTGGTGACACACTGTCCTGTGACATGAAGCACACAATGTGGAGTTCCACAGGGGTCCGTGTTAGGTCCTCTATTATTCAACAGTGTCATGATGCAGAGTTACACATGTATGCAGACGACACTGTGGTGTACACACATGCAAAATAAGTTAACTATTGCACTGAAAAGGCAGCTGGCTCATTTACTCCATCAATCAGTGAGTTTAAATGTAAACAAGACAAAGAATCCTGTTGATTTTGTCCCTCGTCCTTGTCTCCACCGCCGCCTCCAGACCGTCACTCTGCAGTCCAAACATGGTGTTAGCCTTCCTCTGTACATCCCTTCAGCCTTGGTTCCACCTCACCAGCACACCACAGTTAAAAAACAGTGTTCTGGCCTCCATCGACTGGTAAAACCTCCCCAGTAACCTGCTGAACACTTTAAAGGACCCACGCCAATAATAAATAAATAAATAAAAGCAGTGAGGAAAAACAAAAGTCACATTTTACTCACTAAAACCTTCAGGAAGCCGCTTTACAACAGGAGGGTTGTTGCTCTGCAGGAGCAGCGAGTTCACTGAGAACAGTGGGTCATCGCAGCTGCAGGTTAACATCACCTCCTCTGCAGACATCAGTCCTCTGCAGATGTGCTCTAGGAAGCAGATTACTAAGAACTATTGTTATGCACAGCTGGGAAGTAGCAGCAAAATGAAATATAAATGTCAATAAATTCACGAACTTAATAAATAAATCGCCGACCTTATTGTCTCTTCTGGTTTTCTGTCATTCTTTGACAAGTATGACCATGAGAAAGGTATTAAATTTTGTTCTATGTGGTTTAAAATGGGTCTTAAATATCTGAAATTTAATGTGGTGAACCTGCAGAATCGCTGTGAAGCAGCTGAGCGGTGGAGGGAGGAGACGGGGAGCCATTTCTTTTTTATTTCCCTCCTCAAGGTCTCTGTTGTATGTCTGTGTTTATTTGTGGAAGGACTCCAGCTTTAATCTCAAACAAGTGAGAGAGGTTAAAACAATTTAAAAATAAAAAGAATATGAAAAGAGACACTCACACACACTGGTGGGAAATGTATAAAATAATCAAAGCCAGTTCTGCAACAACAGAATATTTAATAATAGCCAGAAGATTTTTAAAGCAACATCCGTCTGCTGCTTAATGAATTTAAGGTATCAGTGTCTGAATTATTTATCCTGAATAAAGATTTGTCCTCGAATGACCTTTTCTGGTTTAATGAAGGTTTAATAATTAAATATAATTAAATAAATGTGATACTTTTTTGCCCTCAAGGCTGCTTTTATCTGACCTAGTGAATATTATTCACTAGATTATAAACAGACTTTCTTCCGGAACAGTGAATCCAGAGGGGAGCAAAAAAAAAACACAAGATGAGCATGACTCCCTGACCTGTGTGTGTGTGTGTGTGTGTGTGTGTGTGTGTGTGTGTGTGTTTGTGTGTGTTTGTGCATGAGTGCATTTACCTATGTGGCTGTGATGAGCGTGATTCTTGGTGCTATGAACTTGAATAATGACCCACTGATGTGTGTGTGTGTGTGTGTGTGTGTGTGTGTGTGTGTGTGTGTGCCTGATGTGTCTGATGACCATGAATCACTCGGTGCTTTGAACTTGTGTTAAGGTCTCATCTTTTTTAGTGTGTGTGTGTGTGTGTGTATCTTGGGCTCACACTGCTACACAAAACATCCAAAGTCCATCCAGACTGAATAAACATGTTTCTGTCTTAAGGCTCAAACTGACGCCCGTCATGTGACGCTCCCATGATGCACTGCAGGTTTGTCATTTGGTTCTTTGTGTTAATTGTTAATTGGATCTTCTGAGTGACGGTCGGCATCTTCAGTGGAGGAAAGCGGATGTGAGACTTTGATGTCTTGAAGCTGAAGCTGAGTGGAGAACCAGAGCCCGAGCCTCGCCCTGAAACCCAGCAGAGATATTAATCTGACCGGTTCATCAGTTTCAAATCAGAGCTCTGTGACCTCTGGTTACGTTTCTATCTCAGGTCTTTGTCTTGTTTCGTCTGGTGATGGTCTGCATCCTCCTGCTCCTGTTTATCCAAACACATGTGTTATCTTCTGTTTGAGAAGACGACACGGCGACACTGAAACATGACGAGTCTCTTCTTTCCTGAGCTGTATGACAACATGATGTTTAAGGTTTAATCACAAACACGTATGTAGTATGTGAACACACACACACACACACACGTCTCCAAGGACACACAGATACACACCAGTAAATTCATTGTGTATTTATGTTTCACATCCGAGATGCAATTTAATTAAATTCCGCTGAGACACAAAAATAGATTTACAGTTGTTTTTATTTCACTGTGTAATTCTAGAGAACATGTGAAGAGACGACTGTGTTGCTGCCACACTGAGAACATTAATATATAAAACACCAGCAGATATAATAAAGCTGCTCACAGTGGAGAAAGTGACCACTGTTGCATGATGGGAGATTGTCACCTGTTACTGCTGATGGCGGTAATGAGGTAACTTTAAGCGTCTTAAATGAAGATGAAGATGAAGACTCCTTGTTTTAAGGTTTGAATCCTCTGCAGATCGCTGCTTGTTATTCATCCATACTGATGATGATGATTGTAGAGGCGGCGCCGACGCAGATGACAGTAATCATGATAACGTGGACTGTGACAGTGATGATGATGAGGAAGGTAATAACGGTCATGACGAAGGACGGTGAGACGGTGAACGCTGTCGTCCTGTCAGAGACTCTGACGGCCGAGGACGAAACAGGAAGGAAGAAAACTGAATAAAACATCTGCAGAGTTTTTAGAGAAACCCGAAGATCTGATGATCTGACTGTAAAATGTAAAATGCATCGCAGCACGTTTGTTTTTCTCTTTATGACACGACATGTTGTAATAAAACTAATAAACGGTAAAGTATTTAACATTTTAGAATATTAACACGTAATATTTATATTTATTACAGCAGCAGTTTGTGCAGGGCAACGTGTTTCCTGAACAGCAGCAAGTTCACATCAAGAGTTTCCTGCCAAAACCAGTAGGAACTAGTAGAAACCAGTGGAAACCATGGAAACCAGCAGAACCAGTAGAAACAGTGGAAACCAGTAGGAACAGTTTTCATTATGAATCCACTTCCTGCTGCAGTGTTACAAAAAGCTTCAAAGAGGTTTAAGTGAGTAAAGATCTCACTGGTCAGACTGAACGTCCTGATGACGTCACACTGACATCACTCTGACATCACAGTGACATCACTCTGACGTCACACCTTCAGGCTGCAGGTTTGATTCACCTGAAATGATTCAATCAGAATTATTTAAATATGGACTTTTATTATTATTTATTTTCTTAAATAAATGAAGATCTAACTTTTTTAGAATAACCTCAGAGGTTTATTGGATATAATAGAGGATTTCTGAGAGTTTTAAACATTAACAGACGACTAAATTCTTTCCTTTCTGAGAAAACCCAAAAGTCAGTGTATAAATAATAAATATAAATATTCTCATTGAAGGGAAATAACTGCAGAATCACTCTGCAGCACAACGAGAAGTTAATCTGAGGTGAAAGCAGCTGTGATCTCCAGCAGCTTCACCTCAGGTTTCTGTGTCAGATATTCCGTCTGTACTCTTTAATTCTAAAGTGAAATGAAAAATAAAACATTAAAATGCATTTCTCTTCTTCTCTTCTTCTCTTTATGATCCTGCTCGGTGTCTCATCCTCCTGCCTGCCTGCCTCCACCTCGTCCCTCCTAACTGGGGATTTCACTTCGGCCTTGAGCGGTAATTTGGATTCCCACAGGGTAGCGCCGCATTAGGAGTGTCTTTGAAGCAAAGCCCCCCCCCCCTCCACACACACACACACACACACACACACACACACACACACACACACACCGTTATCCTCGTATTAAACATTGTTATGGAGCCACGGCGGCCTTGATGTGCTGACCAACCTTGACTCTTTGATTTAATATGTTGTTGGTTGATCACACACAGACGCAGCAGCAGCAGCATCCTCATGTGCATCCATGCACGCCTTCACACCCTGACGCAATCCTCTCACACACACACACACACACACACACACACCTTTAGGAATAAAAAGAGTAGCATCACACACACACTTCAAAGGGAATTAGGTTCGACAGACTTAACACTTAACGGCTTCAAAGCAGAAGAGGATGATGTTTTTGCATGAGACAAACTTTTATTGAACTTCATAGTTTGATGCTCTTTTTTAAATTTCCTTCCTCTTATAGATAGGAGGTGGCAGCAGAGTCACATGACTCACAGACATCCCAGAATAACATCACAATCACAGCTACTGATAAACTGTGGACGTTCAGTTACAGAATGACAGAAACATGATTCCTGAACAGACACTGCTGTTCAACAAGTCTGCAAATAAACCAAAGTGAATCACTGATCAGCTGTGGACGGCTTGAATTTCCCTTCAGGGATTAATAAAGTAATATCAATCAATCAAATATGACTCATAGACTTGTTTGAACTGATGTCGTTCTGTTTGTGTTTCAGCCAGATGAACAAACACATTTCCAGAAACTAGAAGATCTCTCCTGTCAGATGAAGCCTGATTCATCCATCATGAAGTCCTAAAGTTCTGCTGTTATAAACTTTTATATTCATGCTGCCAAAAAGGCAAATATTCTATAAAAAGGGTTAAATGTTCAGACGACTTTTCCCCCCAAAACATCTCGTACAAAAATGGGGGTAATGTTTGTTTGCTTTCTATTTCAGCATTTTATTTTATTTTATTTTCTTACAGACTGTCTCTTTAAAAATTCAAGTTCTTGTTTTTAGTCGTATATATTCTGTTCCAGGAGGTGCAGCCGTCATTTCATTCTGGCGCTGCACTCTGCTGGTTGATATGCTCTCATCAGACTGAATTCTGATTGGTTGAATAATCTCCATGTTACTTTCATAAGGAGAAAAGTCCATCAGCAGCTTTCCAGTATTAATCCATTATTTCCTGCGGCGGGAGGAAACACCCCCGCTGTTTTCAGCTCTTTGGACTCTTCCAAGCTAACGGAGACTTCTGGGTCTAACTGTTCTCAACGGTTACTGAGATTGACATGAGGATCAAATATAGAAGGCAGTGAAATGCAGTGAGGATGCTTTGACAATAACATCATCAATAGTTTTTATTTATCAATTAACTTGATACAAATTTGACAAAAAGCAAAACAGCAGAAGTCTGAATGAAATCGATATCTGCTGTGAGCAGCTTCGTCTTTAAACCAGCAGCAGCTCTCAGTGTTCCCTCACTTCTTCTTTTTCTTCTTCTGTCTCTTCCTGTCGATCCCAGACTGACTCCAGGATGTTAAAGATGGTTCTTTATGACTCTGACTGGATATTTGTGCTCGTTGTCCTGCTGCAGAATGACTTTAGGACCAATCAGACGCCTCCTTCATGATGATAAACATAACACTTCCTGTTCCATGTTTCACCAGGAAGGCTGCAAGACTTTTATTGTGAAAGCATTCATGGAGTTAAATGAAATGCTTTAAAATTAAAAACCTACACGTGCAACTGACTGACTGAGTGATGAAGTTACACTGTTGAATCTATTTACATCTTATTACCTGGGTGACCTCATGTGACCCCTCTGAATACTCTGATGTAGTGACATCACCTCCCTGGAAACGCAGGACAACACGACACGTTGTAAACGTTCACAGTCCCGTCTCAGCGCGACGCAGAGCGACTGTTTCTCGCTCTGAGCTGCGGCGTCGGACTCAGAGCAGTCGGATAAACTCCAGCGTCTCTCTGCGTCTCCTCCTCTGCTGCCAGCGTGATCGACTCGGAAATAAACAAACTTTCTATGTGACTGGGCGGAGATGAATCCTCAATCCACCAGCAGGGATTCACATGACAGACACCAGTACCGGGTCCGGTCTCGTACTGGTTCTGACCTCGTGCACCCTGCAGCCTTGTGTTTTGCTTCTTGTTGTGGTCCAGTGAGGAAATCCTTCAGCTGGATACACAGCCTGAAAGAGTTAATCTGTCTCATGTGGCACCTTGTTCTTGTTCTGCCAGGATTAACAGCAGAAAGGTAGAAAAGCTCCTCACATCTGTGAAGGGGAAGTAACGAGTTAAGGAGGCAGCCATCGTCGGTCATGTTACCGTGACGCAGCAAACATCACCGCCATCTTTTCTCTTTCATCTTAAATCACCTGGAAATAAAACAGACGAGCTTCTCACTTCATTCCCTGCATACAGTTCCTGTTTTTAAGAATAATATCATGTTTAATAAAATAACGGAGTGTTTCAGTGGAGACAGTGGAGGCTGGCAGCAGTCTGTCCTCCACGCTGTTCCTCCTCTGATGGATGTGATTTCTGGCCTTTTGAATGCAGCAGAAACAATCTGTGAACACATTTATTTATATTCTAGTTCTCTACTGGAATATCTTTAATGGTTTCCAGTTTAAAACTCCTTATTTATCTTCTGCTGGTTCTTCATGCAGCTCCTCAGTTCAGCCTCTGTCTGTCTGTCTTCTGTCCCCCAGCAGAGTCAAACTTTGGAAAACGCTGCAGTGGCCAATCACATAGCTCGGCGATTAGACTGGAAGAGGAACGTTGTTTATTTAGGATTGTAGCATTTCAGCGTTCTGCTTTGGACCAGAGATGATTGATTGATTGATTGATATGACTTTATTACGAAGACGATGGATTTGAGGGATTTCCCAGAGTTGGACAACCTTATATGAGCGCTTCTTCTTCTTCTTTGTTTCGTTGTTTCATGGCGGCTGTCACACTACTTTCATGTGTTACTTTACCGCCACCTTCTGGCCCGGGAAGGATTAACAGTTTAAACGTGACGTCACAACTGGCCCATGTAGTCATACAGCCACTAATCCACACTTATAGAGAAAGAGCATGTTTACCATCCGACATCAGGACAGTGACAGAAAATCACCAGATATCCACTTTAAGTTGAAAAGGTTTGGTAAAGTTTGTTTGGCGCTGCAGGAAAACTGGATTTAAAGAAAGAGCAGCAGGTCTGAGAGAGATTCTTGTTATTGGAGCAGCAGTTACAGGATGAGACTAGAAGGAGGAAAAGAATCAGAGAGCCGTTAAAATGAACAGAAAGAGTCGAATCTGAGGCCAGAAAACAAAAACAATGAGCTGAAATGTGTTAAAAGATTTCCACAGAGCTGCAGAATCTTTACAGGTCTGATAGTTAATGTTAAAATATTGAATAAAACAGCTTTAAATGCACAATTTAACCTGAAAGCAATAAAGTTTTAGTCGCCTGAGTCCTTCAACCCTTCACAGAAAACCAAGAGGACTTAAAAAGGCAAAGAAATGTTTCAGGTCATAAGAAACGATCACCCAGCCGGGCTCAGATGTTTCCTGTCTCTCTCTCCTCATGACGTTTATCTCCATCAGTCTTCAGGCTTCTTTGTTAAATCTCGTCCACTAAAACAAACACGAGGAAGCGCTGAACAAACATCATCAAGTATTCAGAAGCTCGTTTAGATAACCTCTAAATACGCGCCCACAGCAACAACTTCCTCCTTCGCTTCTGTCTTACGCAGCAGAAAAGAAATCAGAGCAGCATGTAAAAAAACAGATTCCTGCTCTGCTACATGTGTAAGCCTCTCAGAGCGTCGGACCTCTCCGGATGTGGACGTGCATCCTTGAAGAGCGTCATTGTTTGCAGCGAGGGCGACCGCTCACACTTAAGCCTCCGTTTCCCTCCCTGAGCTGGCGAGTCCTGTCCTCGCCGTCACGATAGACGGACACCTCCTCCACCAGTTGAGCTAATTCAGAAGCTAATTCTTGTATAAAAAATTTAAAAAAAGATGAAGGGTGGCGTCTTAAAAACGACGGATAAATTCAGCCACACTGACAGCCGCCGTCTTTCAGGGAGGATTTGACTCACCTGACTGTTACTTGCTCATCACGCTTCACTTTAATCGCCGTTTAAACAGTTTAAATCCAAACATGGAGGAGCAGCAGGGTCGCAGCTGAACGACAACAAAGCGCCCGGATTATCCGACGGAGGCGTCCGGACGTCGTCAGGAAGCCTCGTTTGTTTCCTGTCGTCATTCAGATTCTGTGTTCGTTCTTCATATTCAGTCGTTTTCTGACATCTTGACATTGTTGTTATTTGTTCCTGTTTGTTTGAAGGTGAAATGTTCTTCCAAGGCTTCTTCTTACATTTCCTGTTTCACCTGCACAGACATAATAAATTATTCTTTTCTTGTGCCGTCTTTGTTTTGTTTTGTTTTTTTTTTCTTTTTATATTTTAATGCTGACTTTTGTGACTTTGCCTGTTGTAAATTTATGCTGCTTTGTTTGTTTAGAGAACAAAGTGAAAGTCCAGGAATTAATGTAGAAACTTGTTTTGGAAAGTTTCAGAATAAAAAAAACATGAGAGCTGCTGACTCAAGACAAAAAAAAAGATCCACTTCCTGTAATATTTTTCAGGGAGCATCACAGGTTTGGGAGGTTTATGTTCAAGCACAGGTGGCAACAATGCAATGAATCTACTGAGTGATAAAACACTGAGGTGAAAAACATCACATGACAGATAAATTAACACAAACACAACAACACAGAAACAACAAGATCGTCCCTCCAGAAGAAACAGAAACACAGCTGTTTATAAAACAAGTTTTATGCAAACTAGTGTTTGAGTGTAGAGACGTTTCCTGGTTTACTGGTTATTCACCTCCCAGTTTGTGTGTGATGGAGGTCATGTGGAGGTCAGTTGATATGTTGAACTGTTTATTTCCACATCCAGCAGTTACGGAGCAACATTATCGTCACTTTGATAACGTCAATAATTACTTGTGGGGTTCCTCAGGGTTCTATTCTTGGTCCTTTATAGTTTCAATCTGGTTAAAAACCACTTGACATGATGTTTTTATCTATTAGTTATCAGCAGAATAGTCTGTAAAAACAACTTCTGTCCAATCTTCTCTGTCTTTTAGCTTCTGTTTCTGCTCTCTACCAACTCCTGAGGGAAATATCTGCTCTTTAGCTGCTAAATGCTACCAGCTAGTCTACAGCTAACTGTGTCTGTTTGAGCAGGTAGTGTACAGCAGCTGAAAACGACGCTATGAGAGCCGCTGAGAGTGAACCAGAACAGTAAAAGTTGCAGCCAGACAGATAAACATTTTGAAAAGTAACTCCTCTGGTTTCAGGTCACTTCCCCTTCCTCATGTGTCTGTTTGATTCCCCTGAGTGTGTCCACCTGTTCCTCGTTCCCTCATCAGTTCCGTCTATGTGTTTAACTGCTTTTCTGTTTTATCCTCGTCAGTTCATTTGTTTTTTTTGTCATTGTTTATGTTCTGGATCATGTCCCTGTCCAGTTTTTATCTTACCTTGATGTATCTACAACAAAAATAAAGTTGTTTTTTGTTCAACTCATCTCTGCGTCTGAGTCCTCCTGCTACTTCACCATGTGACAGATGTCATGTGACGTCCTCAATGGTTGGCACTTTATTCCTTATTTTACTCTCTGGCTTGTCCATTTTAATAAAAAATAATCAGGACAGTAGAAACAACCTCCACCCGGCTGAGAAGTCTGTGAATATTCTCATTTGTGCAGGTCGTAGTTATTTCTAGGCAACAATCGATTCAACGGCAACTGGACTTAGATTAGTCTCATGAAGACGTTTCGCCTCTTATCCAATCGGCTTCATCGGTTCGTAACGGTCAGACTGATGCGAATCACTTGCTCCACCCGGCTGGTACGCCTCCACCTGACCAGCAGTCTCTAAACAAGTGCTCCCACAGTGATGCATTAATGTTTCTGCTGCTTCCTCCTTCATAATCACACTGAGGTTTCTTCTTCTTCTGTTTCTTCTCTTTCTGTAAATAAAGCTGGTTTAAACATTCTCGGCAGCATCTTGATGAAGATCAGTAGAGTAGATTACCTCTGTTCTCAGTCCTGACTGGAGGCTGCATATCATTTACTCTTCACCTCAGCTCAGCTTCCTCTTCCTCTTCCTCTTCCTCCAGGAGGAAACCAGGAGAGCTGCTTCAGTCAGCGGTCAGAGATCGCCCTCTGCTGGACGCACACACACATCACAGCCTGCTTTTATTTATTACTCATCTGGATTCATGAATATAAAGAAGAATCTCACATTAAAAGAAGAAAAAACTCATGATTGAAAGAACTGGAGATGTTGGAGACAAGTGTTTATGCCTGTTCTGACATCATCCAGGTGTCTCATTATCATCATCATCATCAGCAGTTGTTCATGTTTGTTATTAATAACTGTAATATATAAAGTTCTTTTTCATTTTCATGCAACTCTTCAAATGTGCTTTTAATCACATAACTTTCTGATAGCAGATTTATTTCTCTGGTTGGAAAAGTCTACAAATAAAAAATCATTTCTTATTTCAGCAGTTGAACTTCTGGATTAAAGATGTGAAAAGTCGTTTTCTCTTCAGTCTTTTACGTCACACATTAGTTGAACAGTTTCCTGCAGAACTCTTCTTCTGTGGTTTTAATCAAATAAAGAAGAATCATCAAGAGCTGATTGTTGTTTTTATTTTTATAAGTTCCACATCAGCACATGGACTCAATAAAGACCTGAGCTGGATTTATTGGAGGTTAGATTTGCATTAATTTATTTTTTGTTTGTTCTCTCGGTTGGATCTCTTGATGTGTTTTTGATTTAACCACTAGATGGTGCTGCGAGGTGTAAAACAAACAGACTGAGTTATCCTGCAGGACGCCTGGTGTGACGTTTGAAATGTATTTAAACGAGTCACTGATGAAGTCGGTGTGACGTCTTCCTCCTCCTAAAGTCAGCAGCAGCAGCACGAACATGACGAAGATGAAGGTTCTTCTTCATTTAAAGTACAAAGTCCTGCTTCTACACACTGCTGGAGGTAAAGTTAAAGATTTAACAGCAAGAAGAGAAACACTTTTATATCAATAAAGTTTCATTTGGATGAACATGTTATGCCTTCAGTGCTCTGCAGAGGGCGCTCTGTCCCTGCAAATCACTGACTGTCTGCACACTGTATCTGTCAACATCAAAGGCATGCACACACACACACACACACACACACACACACACACACACACACATATTTCACCTCTGCATCTCCTTGCACTCGCTATCAACATAGTTATATTAGGAACATTCCTGTGTGTGTGTGTGTGTGATTGTGAAGAGGAGCAGTGACATGTTGAAGAGGCCCTAAAGAGGCTGGAAAGAAATGACTAAACAGGTGTATGACACACACACACACACACACACACACACACACACACACACACTCCTGCTCCAAATATAACTCTGTTAACAATAGCTGGACACAAACAAACACGCTCACACATACCAGCTCCATTATGTTGATGGGTACATAGCAGAGATGGCTGCAGACTGTTCTCTCCTCACGCTGCGATGGTTAAAACACCGGAGCACGTTCGCCTCCGGGCACGTGCACGCCGACCACGGAGACGCTCTGAGCACCTGCCTGTCCGGCCTCCTGCACACAGAGTTTATATCAGTGTATGTTAGAGTTAAAAGTCGGCAGCCTGGAAGCTCCGGACGCAGCGATAGGCTGGAAAAATAAAGGACGTCGCTGCTGTTTGTGGTTTTGGAGCCTCAAGTTTGGCATCTAAATGTTTATTAAATGTCATATAGTTAATGAACAGTTAAGTTCAAGCTCTTTTATATGATATGTGAATTATATCAAACTGATTTGTTGGAACATATTAATAGTTTTATTGTCTGTTATGACTGAAGCGTTCTGCCGTCATGGAGAGGCGAGAGGCAGCCGTGCAGCCAGAGGAAGAGCTTCTGCAGGTGAGGATGTGAGTGTTTAACATGTGAGGACAGTTCACTGAAACACACTTCATTTCTCTGCATGTATCAGTAATTAACTGTCATGTAGCAGCGTTTGAAGCGGCCTCAGCTGTTTACGTCCACTTCTATGAATAAAAACCTGTCTGTGTGTGTGAATGTTCTGCAGTCCTGTCTTTTAAAGAGTCAGAAACACGAAGGACGTGAGCAGAAAACAGAAGGTGTTTGTGATCAGTTGCCTTGAGAGTGTTATTAATCTTACAAACATCAAAGAGGTGGATCCAGTTGGTCATTAAAGTTGCTTTTTAATCAGCAAATTGTGTTTCTGTTTGATACAGAAGAGTTAAAACAGCTCACAGGGATGTAAAAAAATATATCAAAGACATGGACGCTGTTGATCTTTCAGGTTTACAGATAATAAAATGAAAAGCTGAGTAAGTCTGATTATTCACTTCACTTTAATGGTCACATGACCAGAGAAGATGTTTTCAGTACAACACATGACATAAAATATTACAGAATAATAATCACAGTATGCAGCAGAAACGGTTGTTCTGGTGGACGGAGAGCTGTAGCGCCTCCCAGAGGACGGCGGAGCAAACATAACGAGCGCAGTGGGACGAGTCAGATATACTTTTATAGCGAATCAAGTTGTCAACACACGAATAAATACTTTTAATAAAACACACAGCAGAAGGAAACCAACATGTTTGAGCCAGAGGCGTTCCTCAGCAGAGCAGCATCAGAAACAAGGATGAGACGTTCAGAGGCTGCAGGTCAGAGCTGAGAGGAAATACACATCATGTAATTTCAGCTGCTCGGCGTCTCAATCAAAAACAATACCAACAGACGGAGTGTGATGATGGTGTGAAGCAGCAAGGGATGATGGGAGTTGTAGTCTTGGTTGTTAAAGCAGCAGCTTCAGTGGGATAGGATTACTCCAGTGTTGATGGTTCAGGATGTTTTTACCCGCAGAGGTCTCCTCCTCTCCAGAACAAACGGACCCGCTGATTACAATCATTCAAACACTAATTAAAGCAGATTTCATTGTAGACTTGAGATTGGTCCCTGTGTCTAGAACCATGGGATGAGAAGGCTGATTGGTTCCCAAATGGTTGGGTCCAACCTCCAGCTGAGTACTAACTCCTCCCTTGTATATATGAGTGAACTGAACCTTTATACTTAAAACGCTCTGAAAAAAGGCTCTGTGCCCAAACGTGGAAGCGTTTTTCTAATGTGATGTGAGCCAAATAAACAAGAGAAATGTTCATATTTTGTCCTCCTTGACTGGTAAATTGAGATGTGCTACCCTTTTTTTCTACATTTCTGGAGCAAGTCTGCTGGATTTTGGGTTTAGCTCTCCACCGAGAATTGTTGAAGCGCAACGTCCTTCTTGAATTCACTGAATAAAGCAGTTTCAGCTAAAAAAATCAGTATTTCTCCACCATGTTGGGCGAGCAGCGGACTTCCTGGAGGGGCTGTTAGCCGAGCTGCTGCTAACGTTTGCCCAGTTTATTTCTCTGATAACTTAAGATCCAGACGTCCAATGACTAAAATCCTTCTTGCGGCTAAAAGATCAAGTTAAAAACCAGCTAAATTTATCATGAAAATGTGGCCTCAAACTGAATAAAAGTCCATTTCTAACCGTTTGTGTGGAACAAGCACAACAAAGCCCATGTATTATCTTGTATGTGTGTAAGTTACTCTTTGCTAGACGCCATTGTAGCGGACAAACACGGCGCCGACGCATGCATCTTGTGCACTATACTCTTTGGTAGAGGAGGTATGACGCCATTGACAGGCCACCA
This sequence comes from Euthynnus affinis, assembly GCA_029490765.1. Classification (NCBI taxonomy): domain Eukaryota; kingdom Metazoa; phylum Chordata; class Actinopteri; order Scombriformes; family Scombridae; genus Euthynnus; species Euthynnus affinis. The sequence continues at coordinate 36,286,888 of CM055840.1, forward strand.
AATGAAACGGTCCGTTACTTTGATTAAAATGACAGATTTCTCTGGGTTTGAACATTAATGTAAGAACACAACTCAACAACATATAGAACATAGGTCTAGACCTGAGTGACAACGACCTGACGGTTTCAGGAGAGAAGCTTCTGTCTGGTCTGGTTGTTTTAAACATTTTAATGAGGAATCATTACAGATTAGAGATTTAATTGAATATGAAATAACAATTTGTTAAATTATTACATTAATTACTGTTCAATTTGATCACACACTTTATTCATATGATTGTTTATATCATAACATCTTTTAGAAAATGTATTTAATACTGAACAGTGGTGATGAGGAGCACGATGGCGACGTGGAAGTCAGGAAGGAGAACCCAGAAGAAGTGGGAGGAGAAGACGGATCGCTCACAGAGAGGCGTCTCTACAAAACAACACAACAGATTCCTCAGCAGGCTGGAGAAGGACGGGCTGAGCTGCTGATGAACGGTGGTTAAACATCCCAGCTGTCTGCAGCTCTGAGGGGAGGAACTCAGAGAAGAAGAAATAGATGGTGAAGGAGGGAAAATAATACAAAGAAGAAGAGATAGAAGGAGATGTAGATGATCCAAGCCGGAGCAGAGTGGTAGACTCAGAGAAGGAAAAGGAAGATGGTGAATAAAACTGAGAAAAGAGAAGGAATACATTAGGATGTATCAGAAAGAGGAAGAGCAGGAGGAGTAGGAGTTCACAGCGTGGTGTAGAGTCAGAACAATACGAGGGACTTCTAACCAGCCCCGAGAGAGGTAAGTTTAGCTGTTGATGAACGGTGGTTAAATGTCAGCGCTGTCTACAGGATAGGAGGAGGAGGAGGAGGAGGAGGAGGAGGAGAAAGCACAGGGGAATGTGAGGAAGCAGGGAAGGAAACTGTTGAAGACATATTAATGCAGTTTATAAAGATAATGGAAGCAAGTTTAGTGGCAAAATTCTTAGCAATATTTAATAACTGTGGTTCTTTTTAATGTCAGACAGATGCAGATAAAAAGAAGCTTCTCCCTGCTAGCTAGCTTTCTGCCTGATTTTAAATCTTAAAACTCATTTTTAATTCTTGGCTTTTAGCTCAGTGTGTAAAAAAAACAGGAAATGTCTCTTTTGTCTGTTAAACTGGTCTTTGTTGTGTTTTCATGGCCTTTGTTATCATGATTGTTCAGGTCTTTGGTCAGCTGTTTTTAAATGTGCTCTATAAATACATTTGATTTGATTTTGTCGGCTGAAATTACAATCATGTCTGGCAGATTTGGTCAGCTGTAGCTAGCTAGCTAACAGAGCTGTGCCCGAATACAAAGAGATTATTCAGCAAAGCACAGATAGTGTTTTTGTTTTTTTTTACAAATATTTATTTCATACAAATATTTGTAACATTATTTGTTTTGACGTCTATCAGCAGGTCTCAACGAGGGGAGTCACATCCACCTGCTGCATGACGCACATTTCCTTATTTGGACATCAGTCCTGGAGTTGGGGGTGTTCCTCAGAGATAAAGCTGAGCTACTGACTCTCCATAACCTGCTGTTCCTCTTCTGCTTCCCTACATGTTACAGGCTGTGCTGTCTCTGTGTTCTGGGTGTATAAACAGGTAGAGGTCTGTCTGCAGTGAGGTGTGCAATGAGTGTAATAAAAACAATAACAGGATTTTTAAGCTTCATTCCACTTTTATTCGGATACAAATACAAGTCATTTTGCTGCCTCAACAAACACAGATACTGATACAGATAATGGACTCTCTGCACATCTCTACTAAATTAAAATAACGATAGCGTCATGAATTGCTTAAAGAGAAAACAGCCTCCTGATGACTTTTTAATGTTTCAGTAAGCAGCAGCGACCTCGTCTTTAGGCTGAAGCACCTTAAAGTACCATCGACGGCCGCTAGAAGCTCCAACTGATTCAAAAAGCCTCAACTTCTCTCTAGAAACACTCAGTCATTTTTTCATCTAGTTATTCTCAATCTTTTAATTCAGGCCCTCTAATAAGCTGGTGGTTTGTAAGATTTGAAAGACTTATAGTTCTGAGTATCGAGACATTTCCATTTGTATTCTCTGCAGCTTTCTTTCTTTGACTTTTAGGTGAACGACATTTTAAAACCAATGATTTACATTTGTAAAACCCAGCAGAAAGATTTTTCCCATGAAACAATATCCTTCAAATAATCTGCAGAGTGAAAAACCACAGTAGTGATGACACATACCTCTGTAAACATTGTACTGTTAAATACTAAAACGCTCTCCTCTTCATACGCTTTCAGAGAAAGTTCAGCTGAATGAGACAAGTAATAAAAAAAAAAATGGGGTCAACTGTTATATTAACACATGATGAGAAGTTCACATGGCCGGCAGGAACCACACTGCTTTCCATAATGAGTCATTATAGCGGACATAATAAATGTTTGAGCTTTTCCAGGCCATTTTTCCCATGAATAAAATTTACCGCTGCATATTAGAGAGCTGAAAATCCTTCATGAGATTCCCGGAGTCATCGGTCCAAAAGATTGCACCCATATAGTCATTACCTCCGTGTGAGGCAGAGGAAGGGACTAGAAAGTCTTTTCACAACCTTAATGCAGTGTAACAATGTTGTATTAATAAAAACTATGCACACAGATGGTGATAAAGTGATGTATTCATTTTCACTACGCTATGATTTTTATGAGTTATTCTATTTATTTTTCATTCTTTCTGCTTTTACAAGAATACTGAAGGATTTCAATCACGCTCACTTTATTATTGCTTATTTTTTATTGTAAATTGTGTTTTAATTTTCCAACCTGGTCGTTGAGGAATTACATTTAATGGGAAATATAACTGCTGTCAGATTTATTTGGATGTTTTCAGTCGTGCTTGTGGCGACGTCGGTTTGTTGGTTTGGCCGCTTCGGTCTAAAACATCCCAACAGCTGTACGGGATGGATTGCTATGACATTTTGTACAAATGTTCATGTTCTCCAGACAATGAGTCCCAGTGACCTTTTCACTAGCACCACAGAGAAGATGACCTTTGTGGTGTTGATTGAAAAACTTGACAAGTATTGGATGGATCGCCGTTACATTTGGTGCAGATATCACTGATGCTCAGAGAAATGATCCTGCTGGGTTTGCTTTACTGCATCTACCAGAAGGAGGAGTACAGCAACGTTAGCGGCTACGTTAGCATGGCATGATCACAATGGTAAAATGCTAATGTTCAGCAGGTATACGTTCATGTTATTTTAGTGCGTTAGCATGTACAGTGTCACACCGTGGTGAGGTTTAGTTGGGTTTTTGTCCTGTCTCCATGTTTTGTCTCGTCATTTCCTGTTTTATTTTGAAGTTACTCCTCTTGTTTCAGGTCACTTCCCCTTCCTCAAGTATCTGTTTGATTACCCTGAGTATTTCCACCTGTTCCCCGTTCCCTCATCAGTTCTGTCTGTAATTTAAGTCCTGGTTTTCTGTTCTGTCCTTGTTGGTTCATTCGTTTTTTTGCCTTTGTCCATGTCAAGTTTATGCTTTGTCTTTCCTTGTCTTCGACGGAAATAAAGGTCTTTTTGTTTGTTCATCTTCTTCTCTGCAGTCCTGCCCTGCCTCACCAATGTTTGACAAAATGAACCAACCAGACTGAACTGAAAACCAGGACTTAAATACACAGACAGAACTGACGAGGGAACGGGGAACAGGTGAGGGAACAGGTGGAAACACTCAGGGTAATCAGACACATGAGGAAGGGCAAGTGACCTGAAACCAGAGGAGTTACTTTTCAAAATAAAACAGGAAATGACGAGACAACATGGAGACAGGACAAAAACCCAACTAAACCTCACCGTGGTGTGACAGCCAGTTAGCTTTAAACACAAAGTCCAGCTGAGGCTGATGGGAACGTTGTTGGTTTTGCAGATATTTGCTCTTAAACCAAAATGTTGGACGAATATAAATGTTGAGCAGATGAAAACTTTCCAGACTTCTAACATTTCATCCTGACAGGAACATGAATGTTTAAACCAGATTACATGTGAATCCATTTAATAGATGTTGAGACATTTCACTCAAAACTTAATAAATCAACCTCACGATGGTCATCAGAGTCAGAGGAGTCATCGTCTGTCACGTCAGGAAATCATCCATCTAATAGTTTGTTTGGATATTTCAGTCTGGACCAAAGCAGTGGACCAACCAACCAATCAATCAACCAACCAACCAACCAACCAACCAATCAACCAAACAACCAACCAACCAATCAATCAATCAGCCAACCAACCAACCAATCAATCAGCCAACCAATCAGTCAGTCAATCAACCAACCAATCAACCAATCAAACAGCTGACTGACATCCACAGAGCTACGCTGCTAGCATCACTGAAAAACAGGAAGCAGCGTTTTGTTTCTCTTAAGATTTATTTTCTGTCTCAAATGTAAAAGTTTTATATAAATGAACACAGTTTCTAGGACAGAGTTGATTTTTCTAGTGGTGATCAATAGTCAGTGAATATTACTGTAAACTCCAGATGTGTTTGGTTTCACTCTTTGCTCCTTCATGTGAACACACTTCCCTCTGAACCAGAGCTGCTGCTGTTCAGTCTTACAGTTATCTGATGGAAGCAGAGTGAACAGCATGTTGTTCAGGTCGAGGGGAAGGGTGCAGGGGTCACATCCACCTTCACAGCCCCTCTCCTCCCATCACACCAGCCTTTGTAATACCTCGGCCTGAGGCCATGGCACCGTGCTGGCAGATGGTGGCTTAGAGGAGGAGCTGCTGCTTCAAGAGGCCAAATATCCGACCTCCTTTAATCCAGCCGGCTCACCTGCTCTCCATCAGGTCCTCAAATCCTCCACAAATAACCACAAATAAAGACATTTCCAGTATGTTTCATCGTATGTTCTCTTTATCTTTACTAATGATAATAAATCTATGAATCTACAGAAGCTATCCATCAGATCTCTCTCCGTCTAACCATCTTAGTGTTTGCTCTGCAGCTCATCCCCTCCCTTCTGTCTTTGAAGAACAATTGCATTTGCCCTTTCCTTAAATCCTATTATCACTGTGTCCTCTTCATCCCCCCCGACGGACCCTTCAGTCTGACCTGAACAGCTGTTTGAACTCCTGACTGCACCAGAAAATCTCACATCAGCTTGTGTGTCGCTCACCTTTCCCAGTCCTGACGGATCTGAGCTTTGAGTTCCTGCACTTCACTGTGAGGGTTTTAGATATTTCTGTTTAATTCTGTGAGTTCAGACGGAGAGCGGAGAGCCAGTTTTCAGCTTCACACACATTCGAAATGTCGACTGTTTGTGTCTAGTTGCTCCAAACAGCCAAAACACCAACAGATGTTTGCTGTAAGATAATTCTTTCTGTTTTTTCTCTACAGTCTCTCTGTAAGTTTCATAAAGCTGCAGCTCACTCTGGTAAAATGTGTATTTGGACAAAAATATAAAACAAGTTAATTTATTTGGAATAAAAGCAAAGGAGATCTGTGATTGGTCGTTAGGTACGCACATTCACAGCTGATTAGTCTACTGAAAAATCCCCAACGTGAACCTCACAGTGATCACAGAAGTTATCAGGATTCATCTTCAGGACACCATGAATGAGGATCCATCAGAAACCTGTTTATATATTTAGACTGACTGTCAGAACAGCTTTATTCATACACCAGCAGTGGAGGTGTTCATTAAACATAAGAGACGCGTTCAAACAGAATTTAAAAGGGTTAAATGTAAAATAACAATAAGGCGAAGCAGGAGAATAATGAGTACAGTGTGAGATATGAATCAAAAGCCTCATTTAATAAACAGCAGCAGACAGAAAGTAGTTTATTTAAAGTTTTCCTCTGTTTGTCTGCTTTTCCCGCCCTTTAAGATGTGATGGATGATCCTGGTTTCATCATCATTTTTAGAAGAGTCGCTGTGTCTTTCTGTCTGTAACTTGACATTTGTAAACCGAAGCAAACCCCCCTTCCCCTCCTCCACCTCCTCCTCCTCCTCCACCTCCCCTCTGGGTATAAATGTGTGTGTGTGTGTGTGTGTGTGTGTGAAACAGGAACACTTACAAGAAGATAAAACCGTCTTTTTCTGTGCTGCAATTTCCGTTTGCAGCTGCATCCACCTTTAACTTGTTTCTGTCTCCATCCCATCATCCCTCCGCTGCCTTTATTCCCATCATCCCTTCTGAGCGTCTTCGCTTTTTTATTACAACCATGACCCCCTCCCACCTCCACCCCCACCCCTCCATCCCCACCCTCTCCTCCTCCTCCTCCTTTATTTCTCCTTTGAACTCCTCCGGTCCTCCTCCTCCTCCTCTGTCAGTCGTGATGGATAAGGTCTCGTGATTGCCTTGTCAGACCTCTGGAGCATCTGCCCCTCTGGGACTATGATGTTTTTGTGTATTGTGTGTGTGTGTGTGTGTGTGTGTGTGTGCTGTCCCTGGGTTGATTGGATTGGATTGCATTTACAGGCAGAAGGGCCGGCTGGATGAACAAAGCAGCGTCAGTCAGGCCGAGCCCTCCACGGCTGCTCACACTGAAGCTCTGTGTGTGTTTTTGTCCTTTTGTCTTTTACACATAAATCCAGATTAGAGCACTTTCTTCCTTATTTTTGCACCCAGTGGACAAAATAACATGTTCCTGTTTAGTAACCGCTGACAGTTTATTCCTCAGTCTCCAACAATAGGTTTGTAAAATCTCCTCTGAGTGTTTGTGAAGCAGGTCTGTTTATATTTTACTGGAGTCTGCAGAAAGTAAAGACAGTGATGGTGTTTTTAAAAACCCTGTTGTAACACATGTATGAAACTGTTTGTCTCCTAGAAACCACTTTTATATTCTGCTGAATGGCAACAACAAATACAACGCTGCGTTTCCTGTTAAAGTCCAGCTGAAATCACATTTATTCATCATCTCATCTCTGCTGTTAAAATAATGTTAACATGTTTTTTTCCCAGTTTATTTCTCTGATAACTTAAGATCCAGACGTCCAATGACTAAAATCCTTCTTGCGGCTAAAAGATCAAGTTAAAAACCAGCTAAATTTATCATGAAAATGTGGCTTCAAACTGAATAAAAGTCCATTTCTAACAGTTTGTGTGGAACAAGCACAACAAAGCCCATGTATTATCTTGTATGTGTGTAAGTTACTCTTTGCTAGACGCCATTGTAGCGGACAAACACGGCGCCGACGCATGCATCTTGTGCACTATACTCTTTGGTAGAGGAGGTATGACGCCATTGACAGGCCACCAAATGAAACGGTCCGTTACTTTGATTAAAATGACAGATTTCTCTGGGTTTGAACATTAATGTAAGAACACAACTCAACAACATATAGAACATAGGTCTAGACCTGAGTGACAACAACCTGACGATCTCAGGAGAGAAGCTTCTGTCTGGTCTAGTTGTTTTTACACATTTTAATGAGGAATCATTACAGATTAGAGCTTTAAGTGTTGTTTAAAATAATAATACTAATGATAATAACAATAATAGTAGATTTAATTTCACTTTTCATTCATAGTGAACCTCAAAGTGCTTCAGTATTAGAACAAGCCTTGTAGAGTAGGAAGGCCTTTTTAAAGGACAGCAGGGTCTCAGATGGTTAAAGGCTCCATACCGCCGTGGTTCCTGCTGTTTACTGGTTCCTGCTGGTTCCTGCTGGTTCCTGCTGGACCAGGCTGCTGGCAGGTCTGAGGCTGCAGCTGGAGGTTCGTGGTGTGATCAGTTCCTGTAGAAAGGGAGGTGCAGGGCTGCTGATGGATTTGCATGTGAGTAGCAGGACGGTTTAATGTGTGTCTCATCAGGATCCAGACAGCTCTGGAGCTTCTGGATGATCCTGCCAGGATCTCTGTGAGGAGCAGATCCAGTCTGGAGGAAGTGAAGGCTGGAGGAGTTCCTCTGTGTCTCACAGCGTTACAGAGACTCCGAGCAGAGAACTGAGCTGCATGTAGATACAAACATGACGGTGATCTGCTCACTAACACACACACACACACTGACAGTAATCCAGACATGTAAGAACACACACACGCTTCATACAGAGAAGAATTACACACACACACACACACACACACACACGGTGGGTTCATGACAATCACTGACAAGCATTTGTTTTTTTTTGCTCCAATCGCTATCACACATACAAACACACACATAAAAATACCCACACAATCTCTTTCTCACACACACACACACGCACACACACACACACACACACACACACACACACATACTCCATGCTGGCTATGAGCCGCCCTCTATAAACACTGAGCGCTGCCTGCCTGAGATGAAAGTGGGTCTTAGAATAAGAGCTTAGAGCTCAACAGCTGGTTAAATATAACACACACACACACACACACACAGACTACCAGCCAGCAGTGTGTGTGTGTGTGTGGTGATCAGTCATCATGTCAGTGTGTGAGGTATCATTAAACTTGACTCCAGAGGGCAGAATAACAGCGTTGTGTTTGTTCTGCTCCTCTCAGTCTCACCTGTTCTCACCTTTTAGAAACAGAGTAGCTGCGTCCAATCAGATCGTCTCAAACTGTCAAATCAATCCTGATTGCATCATGAAATAAACCTGATTAAATGCAGAAGCTGAACTCAAACCCAACATTCAGCTGCTGTTAATGAAACTCAGCACAGCCTTCCTTTAGCTTTAACTTCTAGTTTCTTTGGAACTATAAACACTTTGTTCAGATTTGAGGAAAATGTGTTTACCTGCTCAGTGTTTCAGTGAGGATGTCACATGTTTGTTTACATGCTTCTCAACATTTCCAGCTCACAAACATCATGACAACATGTTCTCACTCCCAACACGCCACATATGGAAGCTTCATCAGGAAGGATCCTGCAGCAGTCACTAAATTATATTTCATGGTGTGATGACGTGCTGGTTAAAGTCTGGTTAGTTTAGACACAAAAACCAGTTGGTTGGGGTTAAAGGTCATTTTGTCAGGTGAGCAGAGCAGGTGGTTCCAAACACAAGAGATGACAGACAGGATGGATGTTTAATGAATAATATAAATATAATAATCATCACTGAAGCCAGAAACAAAACCACAAATAACAGACAACAAACACAGAACAGAAGCAGGAAGTAAAGGTGACAAGACACAAGGAGAAAATATTTCAAAATAAAACAGGAACTAAAGTAAAAAGACAACAGATGACACAACACACAGGCAGACTGGGAGCTGACAAACTGGGAGCAGATAAACTGGGAGCACTGGACAGGAGAGAGGAGGAGCACATAAACACTGGAGGAATAAAGGAAACACAACAACAAACAAAACCAGGAAACACAAACACGACACTGAAAACTCAAACAGAAAGTCCAGACAGGAAGTGACAGGTTTGGGTTCAAATAAAAAATAAAAGTGGCGAGGAGGTCTCGGACCGGGCGCCTCCACCTGCTGATGAGAGAGTCGGTCAGTGATCAGTCACTTCAGAAATATTGATATCAGTTTATGAATGACGGAGAAGCAGAAACACCTGGGACTTGTTTTTTTAGGGAAATCATCTCTAACACTTGTACTGCTGTTAAAAGCAGGAGGAATATTAGCTGGTGACGTTAAAGTCGCACCCAGCGTGTTAGAAAACGGCGCCCGAGGTCCTGACGAAGCTCCGACATGTGACGGATCGGGAGTGAGAACCAGCTGATCAGAAAGGAAGCTGTAAAGTTCTAAGCAGCAGCAGCATTTTCCTCTGATTTCAGTGTTTTCAGTGTCTGATGCTGCTGTTTACAGTTAAACGTCAGGTCTTTGCAGCAGAAACATGCAAACATGTGAGATAAAAACAGCAGTCAGAGGACTGTGTGTTGTTTTCAGTGTGGGTTTTATTTAGTAGAACATGGCATGAATGGAAAGAAAAACAGAAGCACAAACACATCAGGCTGATATACAAACAGCAAACCTCCCGTCTGCACAGGAAGTAGAAATCAAAAGAGAGAGAAGATGGTAGTACTTCATACTCAGGAAAGAATAGCTTGTCTTATAATAATGGATTATTCATGTTCAAGTGCAAAACCATATTCATAACTGTCCTCGTTTAGTTCAGCAGTAAGTTGTCTGAGTGTGTTTCTGTGTCTGAGTGTCTGGAATGAGCATCAGTAGAGTCCATGTCTTCTCTAAATGTTGCTGAAACCTCCGTCCTGCTGTCTGAGGCTCTGACTCTGACAGCACATCCACCCTGAAGAAGAGTTTCATCAACCAGCCGGGAAATATGTTCACAGAAGAAGAAGAAGAAGAGGAGCGGCTGCTGGATTATTCTCCTCATCTAGTAATAATAATCCTGCTAATCTACATCTGTGACGTATTATTATTTTTCCTCAAAAGCAGCGACTGATTAGTTCAAATTTAAGAAGATTGTCTTTGCTTCACGTCGAGTCCTGTTCAATAATTACAGCAGCACTTTATTTTAGTTTAAAGTTTATAATCTGATTTCCAAATCCTGATAATAATCAATATGTTAACGAGTCATTATTGAAGGAAGAAGCTGTAACATCTGCTCTAAAACCACCATGATGATGTTTTCTCTGGTGAAACCATCACTAACTTCTCTTTAACACACACACACATATACATAAATAAATATAAATATATATGTGTGTTTTAATTGTTTTATTTAATATTAAAGGACTGAGAGGATCAGAGGACCAGAATCACATCATCAGGAGATATGATCTATGTAAACACATCTGATCATCAGCTCTTCTTCATCAATTAAAACCAGCAGTTTAATTTCAATTATTTAGTTATTATTTAGTTTAATTATTAGTTATTATTATCGACTAATTACAGGTGGAAACAAGAGCTGTTTCACTTCATCTCAACAGATATTAAAACATTAACTTTGCTTCTTTAATCACTAAGTTTGTGCATAAAGTTATTAATAACTACTAACTAGTTCAAACTGAATCATTAAAACTTAATAAAAGTCTTAATTAGTAAACATTTCAGTAATGGTTGTTGCTAGGAAACAACTGTTTCAATGATTAGTTGATTAATCGATTAGTTGATCTACAGAAAATTAACTATTTTAATAACTGAATAATCATTTTAGTATTTTTTTTGTGCCAGTTTAATTTTTATTTTATTTTATTTTATGTGACAGTAAACTGCAGTTTCTTCCTTCGACTCTGTAAAACGATCAATCAATCAATCAATAAAGATGAATTGATGATGATGGTTCCACCTGCAGCCAGCGGCTCTGTGTTACTGGTTTCTGTGGTTTTAATGGAATTTTCTTCCTGTTTCCCTGACGATGGAGGGTTAAATGTGAACACTGTGCAGCCTGGCAGTGACGTTCTCCACTGTTACCGTCGCTCTGTGGATCCAGATGTGCTCTTCAGGGCAGATGTGCTGCGAGTCAGAGCCGTCGTCTCCTGTAGCCCTTTTTTCATTTAAACCCCGGCCCGCGGCGTCCACGCGGCGACCCGGCTGAACCACACAGAGATGTTTTTGCATAGACATCAATTCAAGTCAAAACTCATGCAAATGGAACGAAAAGACACATGAACGACGAGGAGAGAGAGAGAGAGAGAGAGAGAGAGAGAGAGACAGAGAGAGAGAGAGAGACAGAGAGAGAGAGAGAGAGAGCCAGACAGACAGACAGAGAGAGAGAGAGAGACAGAGAGAGAGAGACAGAGAGAGAGAGAGACAGAGAGAGAGAGAGAGAGAGAGAGAGAGAGAGAGAGAGAGAGAGAGACAGAGAGAGAGAGAGAGAGAGAGAGAACAGGAAACGGTGAGCGTGGCGAGGAGGACGGACGAGTGAAACACGGTGTCACAAGTTCAGTTCAGTTCATCAACAAGGTTTTTCTGACTTTATAAAAATAAGTGAGCTTGTTCGATATATTTACCACGTTTTTTTTTTTTTTTTTTTTAAAAACCAACAAAAAAAAAAAAGGACCAGAGAACCGAAAACGCGTCGACAAGCCACCGAGTTTAAACATGAAGGTGTTTGTTACAGTTGAAAAGTTCAACACACACACACACGTGTATTTGCTGCTCTGCATGTGAAGCTACTCATCCGCTCGGTTTAGTATTGCTTTAGTTCACACTGTCAGTGCAATGACCCAGGCCTGTGTGTGTGTGTGTGTGTGTGTGTGTGTGTGTGTCGGCTGTATCTATACGTGTGTGTTACACTAACTGTCATCTTTGTTGTGTATTTACATGTGTGTGTGTGTGTGTGTGTGTGTTAGTGAGGCCAAGCAAACATGCAGCATTAATCTCTGACACTCTGCAGACGGACAGTAAAACGGCGCCGAGCGTCAGTTTGAAAAACTAATCAATAAATAAATAGAAATAAAAAGAGAACAGAACTACAATAAATAGAAACATCAACCCCGATCTGATCACCAATCAATCACTGATAAACAGCAGGGAGGGTGATCAATAACACAACTGTTATATCTAAAAGTCTGACAGACGTGGTTTTATGATCACTGGGATCTCATCAATACCGTCACTGATCACCAGTATTGATTCTTATTGTCTGATTAAAGTTATAAAATCAGATGGAAACATCAGCAACATGTTAATATTTATAATAAACAGATGATGTTTCCAGGTTTTGGTCCAGAAGCAGGAAAACCTCGTTAAGCGTCTCGTTAACGAGTCGGCTCCGTTCTTTTTGTCTTAACGGTTTCTAAGCCGTGATTCGCTGGCGTGAAAATCAGCTTTAAAACCGTTAACGACACATAAACGAAGCATGCTAACCACGCTAGCAGCTAGCATCAGTCAGCTCCACCCTCTTCTCCAAATATGGTCACTTCTGGCTCCAAAAAATCCAAGATGGCGCCAAACTAGAGGCTTCAAAACAAGAGTCCACAAACAAAAAGGGCGTCGTCACGGCGACGGCGTCCGTTATTATCTACAGTCTGTCAGTTATGATGTTTCACTTTGTTAAACACAATAAAACGATGATGTCATCCTTCATGTCGTGACGGCGTTCGATGCGTCGTCTCTTCGGCCGACGAGGAAAAGATGATGTTTTACTTTGTGTGTGTGTTGAAGTCAGATTGCAGCTTCCTCTTATCAGTGTGTCCCTGATATATCTGCTAACAGCTGACAGCGTTATTGATCGATGGTACTGATCCAGGAACGACTTAACGAGACGCTGATACGACCGGCTCCGTCACATCTCCCTGCTGCTGATGTTCCCACATAAAAAAAAAAGGAAACGTGGATTTTTCTTTCCTTTAACAGACTCTGGTTCGTGTCGGAGCCAACAGGAAGTGATGGTTCTACTTTATTGTAGTTCTGTGGAGGCTGAAAGTTGAGAAGCAGCAGACTTTTACAAACACGTGTCTCCAGTCAGAAAGTGTGTGTGTGTGTGTGTGTGTGTGTGTGTGTGTGTGTGTGTGTGTGTGTGTGGTAAAACGTCCAGTTTGAGCTCACAAGTGAAAACACTATTCTTCTATCTAACAAAAAAAAAAAACATCTGGTTATTAGCATTAACGGTACAGTGATCAATTTCCCCCCAAAAAACAAAAACAAAGTTAATTTTTTATCACACAACTAAATAAAAAACAAAAAAAAATACAGTTTAATATTATTTACCTGCAGCCATGTTGGAAAAAAGAAAGAGTTTGTTTTTTTATTTCTAAAACTGTAAATGTAATAGTCATCTTAATAAGTTAAAAAATAATTTAAACAACACATTTTAAATTGTGAACAAAAACAAATACAACTGTTACGTTTTTTAAATCTGTTGTAGGTTTAAAAAAAAACAAAACTACAACAAATAATAAAAATAAAGGAAATAACAGACAGGAAGCAGAAAGGAAATATACAAGTCGACATCATCGTATACAAAAGCCGAGTCGTTCAGCTCAGTGTTAGTGACCAGTGATATAAACTCTCTGAGGGAATATTTCATATTAGTCAATAAATATGAGAGTATACAATAGAATAAAGAGAGAAAAGAGGGGAAAGCTGAATAGTCTCTATGGCTTTTACAGGCTTTCTGGCCCAAATAACCTTAAATATCAGAATCATCGTACAGTAGCTACAAACACCCGCCGACCCTCCAACAGTCGCTCCGATCAGGGCACAGCCAGTCGTCAATAAAACGAACACAGTGGGATTATTGGAAAATGACACCGACCTGCTGAGCTCCACTTTTTCCTGTTTATTTTCAAGCAGCTGCAGTTCCTCTAACGGCCACAGGGGGCGCCAGAGGAGAGCCGATCACACACCTCTATGTGTTTACATCAGAAATAAACATGTTTACAGCAGAAATAAACATGTTTACATCCTGGTTTTGGTCTCTAAAGGTGAATGTTTTTATAACTCACCTGTTTAAATGTTATTAAGCTGTAATGAAGGCTGCTGGCTGCTGCTTTGAGTGACAGGTGGCTTGTTTTCAGCCATTTGGCTCCGCCTCTTTGCCTGTTTTTGATTGGCTAGGAGTTAGGCAGCGTCACATACAGTCTGTGGTTTTTTTTATTATTATTATTTCTTTATGTTAACAACAAGCTCTGAATTCCAGGATGTTCTTGGAATAAAGAAACAGATCCAGAAAATATAAATGATGAAAACAACATTTCTTTAAATCCTACATTTGTGCTCTGTGTGCTAAACATGTTCTAAACTGATGTGAGTCAAAGTCAAAGTGATAGAAGACATTTAAAAATAACAATTTAATGAATAGATAAGTAATAAACTAAACCTGCAGTCTGACATACGAGCGTCTGATTGGCTGAAGTCTGGGTCACATTTACTACAAACTACAGACTGAAACGAGGACATGAGACGGTTTGCGTGGCGTCTGTTTGGAGGGCGAGTGGATGAAGAGTCAGTAACCTGAGTTATTTATGAAACCAGTGAGTATCTGATGCTTCCTGCCCGCCGCGTGGCGCCCATAAAGCTTCTGCTCAGGATTGTCTGGGACGTCAGGAACACGCTGCCTGATGATGATTATCAGAGATCACAGAGATATTTAATGTGTTTTTCGCTCCGCAACGTTCTCGTCAGGCTCCGAAACACTCAGACAAACTAAAAAGTTTTTGAATGTGATGTTTGTTTCCTGTAAAAAAAAAAGGTCAAGCGAGCAAGATGGAGAGTTTTATTCATCATCCTCTATTTGTTCCTCTATTTATTTTCCTCATGTGGAGCTCAGACGCCGAAATCTGACAAAATCCCTCATTGCCTTTGTGATGAGGCGAAGATATGACGGCGAGTGGCGGTGTCTGCTGTCACACAGAGTTCAGCTAACAGACTCCGGAGCTTCATTATCAGAGTTTTAGTGGGAAACACATGAATTTACAGCCTCCAGTCGCTCTGCTTGCTGCAGTTATTTATTTTGGAAATGAAGTCTGGATCAGATCTTCTTTTATGCATAAACAGACAGAGTGTGGGATGTTTGTTGCTACGCTCGCCACTTTCCTCCAGTCTGCTCGGCGCTTTCTGCAGGACTCGGTGTTTTATTTTCCAATGATCCCACTTTAACATTTCTGAGTGATCGAGAAGGAAGAGAAGCAGAGAGAGAAGAAGTAAGAAAGAGAAGAAGAAGAAGATGAGAGAATAAACCTGCCCTTCCCGTCTAAACGCCGGCGCCGTCTCGCCCAGCAGCTACGTTGTCAGCGACCGTTCTCTCTCCGTCTCCGTCAGTACGGTGCAAACTTCTGTCTCTCCGGCTTCTTCATCCCGTTGGCCGAGGACGAGATCTTAGCCGTGTAGGACGCCAGAGCCGCCGCCGCGTGAGCCTGGACTGGAACGCCGGCGGTCGCCGCCGCCGTCGCTACCGAGCCCGGTAACATGGGCGCCCCGATAGCCGCCGCCGCCGCCGCCGCTGCCGCTGCCGCTGCTGAGGTGGGAGGGGTGGAGAGTGCCAGGTAAGGGATGGATTTCACTCCCAGGAGGCTGGAGAGGGGGAGGGCGTAGGGAGCGCCCAGGATGGGAGCGTGGGGCAGCGTGGCGGCACCCATCGCTGCCAGGGGGGAGGAAGAGGAGGACGAGGCGGAGGCGGGGGGGGGCGGGCTGGGTGAAGCTCATGGTCAGGTCAACGGGAGACGGCATGGAGGAGGACTGGGCGGTGGATTTGGCGGTCTCTAAACTGGAGGAGGGGGAGGGAGGGAGGGAGGGAGGGAGAGGAGGTGGAGGGGAGGGAGGAGGGTGGAGGGAGGAGGGAGGAGGGAGGAAGGGGGGGAGACGGGAGTTTTGGATGGAGAAGGGTTAGAGGGTTAAATAAAAGACATGTTAAAGAAACTAAACCCAAAACAAAAAAGAAACCAAACAGGATCTTTTGGAGAATAAAAAATGAAACGAAGGAAGTTTGACAGAAACTGAAATCATAAGACAGGTGTGTTTGCAACAGATTATTGTAGGGAGTTCGCTGTACGGATGGGGGGTGTGCTGTATAAGTCGGGGTGATGGCTTGGGAGGGGAGGAGGGAACAAAACCATTATAGATATCATTAGGATGGAAACTCAGAGATGATGATGCTGCTTCAACAAACAGCAACAAGAAGCACAAAACTCTTTATTTATTATTATTATTATTATTATTGTTATTATTTGGCCTCCTGGTCAGCAGCTTCACGTCACACAAAGAGCTGCAACAGCTGACCTGCTTCATTACTGCACACATTCAATACACTGGAAGGAAAGAATCTGTTGATGACACCTAAACAACGTTATTGGTAAGATTCAGACATTAAACGGAGGTTCCCAGTGTTCCCAGTGTTCCCAGTGTGTGTTAAACCAGCAGTCAGGTGTCTATATATAGTATAGCACCTCTTTGTGTTTCCCTGTTGAGCTGCAGGTGGAAGTTTAGTAACAGAAAGACCCAGATAGCAAAACTGCTGTGGCCCACACCCGCCACTGTCATGTGGCCCACATATCACATGGACTGATGGCACTTGGGTGGTCCTAGCCCACAAGTCTGATTAGCTTGTGGCCCAGATCTGGCAAACAGGAGCAGATCGCCGAGGTGCAGGCCACATGAAAGTGTCGGGTGTGGGCCACAGAAATAGTGTATATTTAACAGAACTGGCCCAGATTGATGAAAAATATTTGGGCCATTTTAGGCTCACTTCCAGATTAGTCAGTACAAACTGAGCCACATCTTTACCTACAGTGGCCCAAAAGTGTTCAACCATATTTGGGCCACATTCACCATTTCAAATATGGGCCACCTCAGGTTCACTTCCAGATCAGCCGGTGCTTACCTGGACCAGATATGTTTAAGATAACTGGGCCACATTTGCTGCACCGTATGTGGGCCACTTTTGGTTTACACCCACATTAACTATTATCGACTGGGCCAGATCTGAAGGTGGCCCACATTTGTTTTTGGATATTTGGGCCATATTTGCTATTTTACAGGTGGGCCACTTCAGGCTCACATCTGTTTTGTCCGGGCCAGAAGAACGCTAGCAGCACCGCATCATCATCTGAAGTGGCCCACTTCTGTACGCTATCTGGAGAGAGACTCTGGTAACGTTGAAAGTTATCTACTGGATTTGACTCATTTGGACGCTGAAGCTTCATATTAGCTTCACATAAACTATTAAATCCATTATGAAGGATCTTCTGACGGTCAGTGTGAACAGGAGGAATCATTACAGCAAGAAACAAACAGCTTGTTTTAAAAAGTGTGAACTGTCCTTTAATCTAAACACGTTATAGATTATTAGCTGCAGTATATTTGGACAGATGAACTCACAAAAACATGAAAGCTGATTTATGGTTTTGGAGACTGACTTGTGCTTTATGCAGTTTTTATTATCACCATGGTTACCACCAGTACAGCTGTTCTAATAATCTACTCAGTAATGAGCATTTGTCTGTTTTAAAGTTATTTTAATGAAACATTGAGTGGCTGCCGTCTGAAACTGGAAATGGAAAGCTTCACTGTTCTTCTTCCCTGGTCTCTGCTGAGGAAGAGGAGGAGGAGGAGGAAGAGGAAGGGGACGTGTTTGTCTGACAGGTTGTGTGATTGCACAGGAAGGTCCGCAGGGAGCGCCGCTGCCAGGCATGAATAATCAGCCGCAGATAAAAGGGAGTCACGTTCACATCAGAGCGCCACGAAGCGAACGCACCGTTCCTCCGACACACGCCGGCGACGCACGAGTTAAGATCATAAAATAAATAATCTGTCATGACTCGAACTAGTTGCACGTTTCAGCGTGACGATGATGATGATGATGATGATGGTGTCCTGCGGTGAAGAGTTGCATCATGTGATAGACGTGAATAACGACAGCTTTGTTTGATCTGCACAGGTTCACACACACTTCTCATCTCCAGCCTCTATATTTATATTCTGGTTCTCTACTGGAATATCTTTAATGGTTTCCAGTTAAAAACTCCTTATTGACCTTCTCCTGGTCCTTCATGCAGCCCCTCAGTTCAGCCTCTGTCTGAGCTCCTGTCTCTGTATCTTTAGTTTCATGCCAAATATAAATCAAACAATCAGCAGAGTGTATTTTCACATCTACATCCTTCTTCTGTCTTGCTGTGAAACGGTTTCAGATGTTCGATGACTCGTCCTGTGATGTGACCGTCATCTAAAACCACAGACTCCTCCTCTTCCTCCTGATCTAACAGCAGGTGAGGAAGGCCTGCACATCCGGACACTTCTGCTCCTTTCAGTCAACACTCAACAGAGACTTTAATATAAAAAAGCAGAATTCAGTGAGTTCATAAATGAGCCAAAGACACTGTCAGGTAAAATACGTCCACTCTGACTGAAAAGATCAGCTAATGTTAGCCTGAGCCCCACATCCTGAGAATGCCTTCCCCTGAGAAGCTGCTGCTGCTGCAGACCGACTCAGACCGAATCCAAAGACCCACCAGTCTCAGTCTTCTGTCCGCCTACATGAAGCCCAGAAATATTCAAACCACAGCAGAATGAAGCCAAAGCTCCATGCTTTCCTTTAGTCCAGATCTCATCACTGTAACTTCCTGTTTCACCTCCGACTGGTTCACAACGCAGCAGCTCAGCGTCTGACTGGTTCCTGACTGGTTTCTGACTGGTTTCTGACTGGTTCCTGACTGGTTTCTGACTGGTTTTTGACTGGTTCTAACGACATCATGTCTCCTTGAATCAGTAACTTCTTCTAAATCACTTCTTTCTACAGACCTGCTTTATGTAACGTTTGTCTTTCTATCATCTTTTAATCTTTTTGTTGTCTCTCTTTGTCTTCTTCAGATCAGATTTGTTATTGTTGTTTTCTGTTTCGTGTCTTTGCTTCTGCTTCGTCTGTCAAAGCACTTTGTAAACTCTGTTTTTAAAGGTGCTGTATAAATACAGTTATTATTATTCTTTCTATAATGAAGGTTGCAGCAGGATGAGCACAGACTGGCTGCAGCTGTTCATATTCAGTACTGCACTCCTAAGATAAGCTAAACAAAGCTGATGGGGTCAAAGTTCACAGGTGACTCGTTAACGCCTCGTTAGTGGCTCTTTAATAATTACATTCTTTAAACAGACGTTTTCTCTTTCTGATCCTGTTAAAGTCTTTACATCAGTTTGACTGTAACTCGTCTCTGATTGGTCGTTATATACATTTCAATCAGCAGTAATTAATAATCTAAAAAAGCTTTTATATATCTATATGAGGTTATGTGACTCTCTCTCTAGAACGTCTGTGTGAAATGACTTGTGATGGTGTTTTCATTTTAATCTTAAAGGACTTTATTGACAAAATCAAACCCCTGGAAGCACAGAGTTTAACAGATGGATGCTGCAGATGATCCATCATCTGTGACCTGGAGGATCAGACTGGACCCTCTTTGAGACCCTTTAAGGAGGATCCTGAACCAGAACCGAGCTGCTGCTGATTACAGATAAGGACTGTGAGCTCAGTGTATTCTGTATTTAACTCTCACGTCGTGTCCTCCAGGCTCTAATAAAGACTATGTATAGACTGTATATGTCCTCCTGTCTACAGACACATTCTTTCCACCGCTGCAGATATTCTATTATTATTCTCCTGTTAGTGGAAATTCTGTGCAGCAGTGTCAGGGATCTTTATTAACCTGCTTCTACGTGTTTATTCATATTATAGCAGATTTATTTTTGTCTTATTTATGTGAACAAACACCAAGTTAAATTCCCTGTATGTGTAAATGTCCTCAGACTAAAAAGGAGCTGACCACACTGATGCTTTCATTCCCAAACTAGAGAAGCTTTACAGAAGCTTCAGCATCGTGTGGGACGGATCACAGAGTCACGCACCCGTCGCTGGAAATACCATCACAAACACTTATAAATCATATCTGCAGTCACTGGTCTGCCAGCCCACTGAACATTCCTCCCTCCAGTCAGTCAGGAACCAGCAGCTGGATGCCGTAGACACCCACAAACACGCTCCCAGCACCCCACACCTCCTCCAGCCATGTGAACGCTGTGAACGAGCGAACGATCAGTGGAACTGGTCAGGAGATCTGGACCAGTGGTTCCATACTGGGATAGAAAGTCAGCAGCAGTGTTTGGTAGATAACAGGCTGTGGATGCTTCTTCCAAACACTGAAGCTCCTGTTTGTTAAATGTATAAATAGTTTAACTGCCAAAACGTCTCCTTTCATCCACTAAACACCAAACAGGAGTCAGCGGCAGAATCAGCTGTTTGGCATCAGCAGAGAAGATTTAGGAAACGTTTTCATGGATGCATCCTGCATCCTAAACATTGGATATTAAGTTAAACTTGAAAGCAAAAGTACAGGCAAAACCCAACCGTCCCATCATCATCATCATCATCACGGCAAAGCAGCCAAAGACGAATATTTATAGGTGTCTTCATCAGTGAGGACGTCCCGCTCCCTCACTGCAGATATATACTTCATATCTTTGTTTTTAACCCTGACTCACTCCTCGCCATCGACTCCCTGCTGCTCCTTTCATTTCCTCTTTACTATGATCAGCTTCTCTTCATGTTACCATCATGTCTAGAAGTATTAAACTAAAATAAATGAACAATAGTACATCTGTAAGTCAGGTGTGTTTTCATCAGGCGGCTTCAGGCTGGACCTAAAAAGTTTTTACCATATCTGAAGACAGCAGATACTGTTAGCAGACACATATATATATTATATAATATATATAATATATATAATATATATATATATGACCAGGAATGATCAGGAGGTTTTAATTTAAACCATCTTACAGTTAAACACTAATCAGAGTGCAGACAGCAGGTTTGTGATAAAAACAGACATTTATTATTAAAAACTTTCTAATTAATGCAAAATACATTCCTTTGTTATAAATAATTTCAGTATTGGTGAATATTATAATCCCTGCCAGATTAATGTAGTGTTGAATAATCCAGCTATCATTAAACTATGACTATAATAACTTGACTACAGTGTGTTAAATGATGACAGTGAATTATTGCCATCCACAAACTACATGGCAGGTAATTAAAAGCACTCGTATCACAATTAATTAGTTGTGTTTAGAGAGTGCAGGGAGAGCAGCTGATGGATGCAGGCACATCTACGGGACATGATGTATGAACCCAGACGACCACATATGAAGTAAATATGTTGTTTACAGGCAGGAACATCATATTTGCAGCTGATGAAAAGCTTGTTTGTTTTTTTATTTTGCTGCGTCTGCAGAGGAAACGTCTTCGTTCCGTCTTCTTCACGTGTCCTTGGAGCGGAGTGATGTTGACATGTGGTCCAGCTTCTCCCTTAATGTGCCCGATGATTTCTTATCCCGACTCTGTCATGGTCGAACACAACGCCTGATGACATATTGACTAACTCAGCACAAACATCACAGTTTTGTCAACTGTTGCTTCCTGTTTGCTCCTCGTTTCATCTTGTAGACGCTTCGCTGGCTGCAGCAGTGAAACCTTTTCTTCACGCCGCTGATCTCTGTAAGAAACAACACATCAATAAAATCATCTGCTTCTTTGTAAAATATCTGTAGTTTAGTAGCAGATATGAGCTGTGATGCAGCGCAGCAGACGGAGCCGCTGCAGTTATTACTCTTATAACTTCTTATTGTTCTCCTACATTACCTGAAAATATCAAACATGAAGCAGCAGAGACTCTTAAAACATGAACTCTGGCTCTCATGTTCAATTTCTTCAAGAAATGAACGACAACAATAATAATAATAAAGTCTTTGCTATTTATTATTAATAATAAATGTTGCATTTTTTACTGCAGATTCATAAAATACTAGTTTGAATGAGTGAAACTTACTGATCTGTATCAGAAGGTTGGATTCTTCAGCAGCTGCTTCCTCTCTTCGCTTTAATTAGAGGACTCTTCACTTTAAGGTCCCGCCTCCTGATGAGCCCCGCTCTGTTCTGATTGGTCAGCTTTCAGGAAGCTTCCTCCGGCTCCGAAAGGCGACGTAAACAAACTATAGTAGCAGGATTTCACTTCTTTTTCGCCTTCTTTACTCCAAATGTTCAACTTCTCAAATCCATCCGAAATATGAAATTATACAACAGGAAGTTCCGACCAACGATCTGATTGGTCGACCGGACATTTAGAGCGATTTGTTGTTGGCTGTTTGACTGTGTATCTCCATGGAAACGGAGATAACACCAGCAAAAAGTTTTCTTTTATTTTTAGAGCAAACAACACAAATATATTTTGTTTCTTTCTTTTATTTTGTAGGTCGTATAATCGCAGTGTTCCTGCTGACGGATGTTTCTGGACATAAACATCTGATTTGATCTCATCAGGAAAGTAAAACAGGCTGAAACATCAGCTGTTTAACATCTGAGATCATAACAGAAATATGTTCCCCTTAAAAGAAAAAAGCATATTCAGCAGAAAGATGGAGACCAAATAACATGAGCGGTAGTTTAATAAACGAATGAACATGTGACGGTGTCTCTGCATCAACAATAAAACTCGACTGATTAAACAACATGTAGAGATTTCAAACCTTCACCTGTCAGCTGATGAAAAGTTACTGAAACACCAGAATCAGCAGATATTTCTCACTCATGATGTCATGCTGTTGGTTTTCTAGTGTGTCTGATGTTCTGAGACTTTTATCTGATGACTGATTAAAATAAATGTAATGAAAAAATCATCTTTGAGTCGTTCAGCGTCGGTTTCTCACCTCTGACCTGACATTTCAGACCGTGTGTGTTCTCCTCGCTGTCAGGAAGAAGTAAATAAGTGAAACATCAATTTCATCCCGAATCCAATCATGAATTTGCATATTCATGGCGGTATTAAACCTGCCCGGCGGTCTGCATGTCGTCTCTCATACGGAGAACCTGATTAAACGGCGGGAAGACGGAGGAGGAACCGACGTGTGGAGCCTCACTTCTTTTTTTTATCATGTAATGATTCTCATGCTACACGTCCTGCAGACAGACTTTATGATGCAGGAGCAGAGATAACGACGCTGCACTATCTATCTATCTATCTATCTATCTGTCTATCTATCTATCTAAACTGGAGTTATTGGCCGTCAGATGATGTTAAACCAGAACAGACCGGTACTGTAAGTCTGTTTGTTCATCTCTTAAAGTGAATTATTAAATAATTAGATAATCAGTTCTCATCAAACCACTGACCGCATCATGCTGATCAGTAATATGAGGCAGAATCAGTCTGGTTTTCTCTGGTGAAATGACTGATTGGATGATTTTGGGAGAGAAAGCTTGACGGTGTTGTTTTCTCTGTGTTCGTTATAAAAGAGTCACAGTGAAAGAAAATAAATCACTGAAGAAGCAAAACACAAAGAAATCTAGACTTTTCAGTCTTGTTCTCAGACAGAAGAAGTATTCAGATCCTTTACGTTACTCATCACTTTTGAAAGGTTTAAACTGGTTTACTACAACGTAGACTGGAACAAAAACCATCAGTCATCATTTATGACCCTCTAGAAGAGTCTGTATCTGCAGACACTCTGTTCTCCATCTGTATTTTATTATTTTCTTATTATTTGTGTGAACATAGCGACCAGTTTACATCTCCGTCTCTCCTCTGCTCCGCTCTGACAGTCGGAGGCGGAGCCAACACCAACCAACAAACCCTGCATAGCGCACCTTTAAGTAAAACCAGCGATGTTAAAAAGTACTCCATTACAAGTCCTGCATGAACAATCACACTACTGCAGTACACATACATCAGTATTATGAGCCTGATGTATTAAAGTATTGCAGTAAAAGTAGTGGTTTGGTCCCTCTGACTGATATATTATTATATATGACATCATTAGATTATTAATAGTGAAGCATCAGTGTTAGAGCAGCATGTTACTGTTGTAGCTGCTGGAGGTGGAGCTAGTTTACACTACTTTATATACAGTTAGCTAGTTTAGTCCACTGGTTCCCAACCTATTTATTAACCAATTTATTCTTTATTGACATTTGGTGACTGCAGTTTGTCAGAGATCAGCTGTGCTTCTCTGGCCTCAGCTCTGAAGTCCAACCCCTCCCATC
Source organism: Euthynnus affinis (assembly GCA_029490765.1). Taxonomy (NCBI): domain Eukaryota; kingdom Metazoa; phylum Chordata; class Actinopteri; order Scombriformes; family Scombridae; genus Euthynnus; species Euthynnus affinis. Next base: position 36,311,248 of record CM055840.1, read on the forward strand.
TGAGAGAGCTGGATCTGAGTGGAAACAAGCTGCAGGATTCAGGAGTGAAGCTGCTGTGTGCATGTTACTGTTGTAGCTGCTGGAGGTGGAGCTAGTTTACACTACTTTATATACAGTTAGCTAGTTTAGTCCACTGGTTCCCAACCTAGGGGTCGGGGCCCTCCAAAGGGTCGACTTGTATTTTTAGTGTATTTTCATGAACCTTTAAACATCTTCGTCTGGTGTGGATCTCTCATGGCTGCCAGCCTTTAGTGCTTCCTTTTCCTCTGGACACTTACCAGGAAGTGATTAAGTACTGCGCCAGGTTGATGGCTATCGGCGTGCCGGTAATGGTGACGTGTCGATCACTGGTGCTGTCTATCTGACTGCCGATCTTGATCTGAGCCCCCGATACCTGCCGGATCTCGTTTATCTTGGTGCCCTGGCGACCAATGATTGAGCCAATCAGCTGTGAGGAGGATGACACAGAGAGGATTAGGATTAGAGAGTGTTTTCTAACACTCTGTTAGAAAACAAACAAACAAACATTCATTCATTTATTTTTATTTCAGGAGACAATGTGAGAGGAGTTCATCTGTCTCTCAGCCTCAGAGATTAAATATTTAGTCCCAATGAATCAAGCTCCAAAAATACCTGATCCTACACTTCCCATAATGCAACTTGATTCATTACACCCTCCCTGTCTGATAAATCTCAGTTTGTATTGCAGCTGTGTGAATATGTCTGTTAGTTATTATGTGTATCAAAGCCTGCTAACAGCATCACGTAGTTCTGTATGCAGCAGACGCCACTGAGCATGTGCAGAGACGTGGTTCTGTTCACAGCTACACATCACAACCTCTGGACTGCAGACGATAGCATATTGGTCTCAACAGTTTTTGGACGCCATAGAAACAGAGAAAAATGGTTTATTGAGCTCAATTACAACATTTTGACTTCATGTCTTCATCAGGTCATAATCAACATGTGATGGAGAAGATCTGTGTGTGTATTAGACTCCACCCAGTTCAACCCAGCAGGCATGTAAAGTCATCCTCTGATTCGGGCAGATCGATGCGATAGTTTTTGAGACTCTGCTGGTGGCACTTTAGGAAACGTGAGAGGATCTTCAGAGTTAATGAGATTCATCCTCAACTGATGGATGATCTGACTCATGGTCCCAGACTTAAAGCTTCCTGCAGAGCCACAGAAGATGTCATGATGGTGTTTCCACAGTCTGAGTCTCCTCATGAGTGTAAACTGAAGCTGCTGTAGAAACGTTAATGGCACGTTTAGTTTGGTTCCAGCGTTTGGCAAAACAAGATGATGTGCTGACATTTATCCATCTCACATACATACAGGAGCTGGACAAAATATTAGAAACACCTCTGAATGCATTAAAATTGGCTGCCAGCTGCTCCAATCGACCCGCAACTCAAACAGTCTCAACTTCTCTCTACAAACAGCCAATCAGCGTTTCCAACCAGTCCTTCTGGTCTCAGTCTCCACATTCAGCCCTCTAACGAGTTCACTGCTGCTCAGTTTGGAAATTATTGCTCTGTTAATAAGATCTGAAGACTAATACAGCAACAACCACTTTCTGTTCCCAGTCAGCTGCCAGCTGGTTTCCAGTCACCCCCCCCCCCCCTCCCTCTTACTGGGCGTATCCAGCTCATCCATTGTGAATTAAATGTGTTCTGCTCATATTTTGTTTGAGAAAAACGTCTGAATAATGTTCAGGAAACTGGCTCTATATTAACCTTCTACAAACAGATAAATAATAAACTCCTGCTATGAATCATGAGTGGATGATTTACATGTTATCACCTCTGCTTCCTGTTTAAATACCCAGTTAACTCTCACAGACTGAAACGGCTTCATGCACTGAACAATTCAAATGAATGTTGATTAATATGAGAAAAAATATACAAAAAAGATGCACTCAGATGCTTCTGATGTGTTTCTGATGAAAGAAATAAATAAGCAAATCAAACCAGATTAAATTCATCTTACTTTCCTGTTTACAGTATTTTGTTTGACTGATTAGTCTTTCATGACACAGAATAGATGTATAAAGGTCATTATTGTGTCTCAATCAGCCAAATATCTGTTTTATCTGTTGTATCAATGTTTTAGAAAAAGTTTCAGCGTTATTACTGCTCCTCCTGGTGGACAGGTGAAGCACTGCAGCTGGTTTCAGAAGGTCTGGATGGACCCCGATCATCTGCTGCCTCTGTGATTGGCTCCTGGTTCTGGGAGTCGGACTACTGTCACAATATTTTGCTAAGTTTAATGCGACTTGATTACGATACCTGCCCTGTTAGCGCAGTTTAGCTAAAGTAGCTAATGTTAGCTGTGTATAAACATGGCCGACGCGTCTCAACTTCCTGCTAAAATATCTCCTTTCTGGTAGCGGCCATCTTGGTTGTGTGACGTCATTTGGAGCCAGAGTCTGCTCAGTAGAGTCGGGCGGCGGGATGACGGTCGGAGGGACACGCCCCCTCAGCCGTCCTGCAGCCTGACGGAGGATTGAGAGCTGCTGTCACAGCTGTCAATCATAATGTCAGACTGCCATTTATATCGTCAAATAACCAAATACAAACTAAGAAAAATGAGCTCTTGGACAAACATCAGCGAGATAAGAACGACCTGAAATGACAGAAACCATCTGTGGGAAAAATTCATGTATCGTATACTTTGATTTTTTAGTTTGGTTTGTGTCCCATCCGTTAACATGGAGGGGGCGGGGCTTATGACCTGTACTGCAGCCAGCCAGCAGGGGGCGATCCCGATGTCGCTGTCTTTATATCCAGTCTATGGTTCCAGCCCGGTATGCTGCAGCGCTCAGTGTTTCCAGAGCGTGATTCTTATTTTAAAGCTCCTGACTCATAAACTGAATGTTACAACCTTCATAAACTTATTTTTCGGCCGCTCTGCACCCTCCAACCTTCTGAACCCAAACCTGCACTCTGGTTTCTATTTGTGTGGCTCCGTCCGTTCATTCTTCCCGTTAACTGTCGGTGTCTGTCTAAGAATATGGAAGCGACAGGTGGTGACCTCTGACTCATCAGCTCACTGCGGGAGCCATAAAGGTCCCAGTAGGAGTCCCAGTAACAATGGACAGAAAGCTGCTGCCGTTATCTCAGTTCAGACCATGAATGTGTCCCGCTGGCGTCTCGTGACGCTGTAACGTCAGTCCTGCTGTCAACAGCGCAGAAACAAATGTGCTCATGCTAAATATTTCCTGAGAACAGAACAGAAGTGAGGATCTTTAAGGAACAGGATCAATTAAACAATAACTGTAATAAAGACACATAAAACTGCTTCTTCTTCACGTATTTAAAGGAGTTCATGTTTCTTCTTCTTCTTGTTCCATGAAGAGCAGACAGAAGTGTAGTGAAATGTTTTTCCTTGTTTTTCAGGCTGGTTTCTCTGAGCTGCAGGTTCTGGGGACTGAAAGGATCCACTCGGCTCTGCAGGACGCAGAGTTTCTTTCCTGCGTTCGGCCTGCTGGCGTCTGTCTCGTTTCCCTCCCGTGTGTCTCCAGCCTGCCTTTCCTCTTCACACCTGTCCTGCATCAGCCTCGTTAGCTCTGCTCCTGCTCGCTGTGTCTCCCTCCAGCCAATCAGCTGCCAGCCTGCCTCCGTGTCTCGCCACCTGTTCTTTGTTGTTTCACGAGTTCGGTTTGTGGTTTTCAGTTCTGCTCTGTTTGTTCTGCATTAATCAGCCTCGTTCTGTCTCCGGTTTGTTCTGCCAGCTTCGTTTTAGCTGCACAAGCTTTAAATACAGAAGCTGCTCCTCATAACGTCACAGCTGCAACACGTTCAGACGCTCGATGTCGCTCTGCAGCACCGATATCTCCGACTGCTCAGAGCTCAACTGATATAGAAACATAGAAAACGCTTCTGTTTGTGCATTTTAAACATTTCAGTGAACTGATTAGCTGTAATTTGAAAAGTTTGTGACACGAGGGAGTGTGACTTCATTCACTGCTCAGGTTGCTGCTACTGTTTGTTTCCAGAGAGGCTAAACTTCATTTATTGGACCTTTTCAACAAGATTAATGAACTTTTCCTGTTTAAAAATCATATTAGACACAAATAATTCTTCAAAGTAAAATATTTCATAAACATCTTTACAGCAGGCGACCTTTTAAATGAGAGGAGAGATAACGAGGAGGCTGTTAATGCAATATAATTAACACATAATACCAATAATATATTTTATGATATTGATCCCTATCAGAGAAGTTTGGTGTAAATCAGCTAATTAACCCTCGTTATGGCTGATTAGCCTGAAGCACTGAGGGACACGATAATGGCTCATAAATAAAACAGAGACGCAGATTATTAAATAACTTTTTCATTTACATTAAATTATTGATTTGTTTACTTGTAAAGAGAATTAAGAGACACTAATGTGATAATACTTTGCCGCATTCAGGTTCATGACTTGTAATAATGATCACAACAGTCATTTTGATATTTTTCATAAGATTTAAACATCTTTGTTCTTCTGATCTGACAGAACACTGAAGTGCCTGCATGTTATATTTGACTGTGTGGACAGTTTTTACTGAGACAGAAGAGATTCAGCGACGATCGCGTCCTCCATTTTGGACTCTGCGGCCTGGAGACCAAGATGGCTTCTGATTGGTCGATGGAGGCTTTCACAAGTCAAAGTTCAAACAACTGTTCTGTCGCTTTTCACGTTATCTGCTGCTATAGTTTGTTTACGTAGCTTCCAGAGCCGGAGGAAGCTTCCTGAAAGCTGACCAATCAGAACAGAGCAGGGCTCATCAGGAGGCGGGGCTTCCTGAAAGCTGACCAATCAGAACAGAGCAGGCTCATCAGGAGGCGGGGCCTTAAAGAGACAGGAGCTAAAACTTCCTGTTTCAGACAGAGGCTGAACTGAGGGGCTGCATAAAGGACCAGTAGAAGATAAATAAGGAGGTTTTAAACTCTCAGAATATAAATATGAACCTCTTTAAAAATAATTTTTGGCCCTGCAGGTGAATCCAGGTATTGCAACGACTCCATTGGAGTAAATTTAATTTTGCTGTTTTTTGTGACGCTGGTGTGATCAGGTCTTTACTCTAAACGTTAGCTTGTTGCTAACAGACACAACGGAACAAAGTGAAGCTCGTTTAGGATGAGGTGAGTAATTAGTGAGTAAACGTGTCGGCTGGTATTAAAATTCATTCAAACATGACGTCGTCGGTTTAGATTCAACAAGTCAAGAAGCATCTGCATCCATAATATTTCTGTCTTCTATTCATTCAGTTTTTCCCTTTTTAACTTCTCACTAACAAATAAATCCCTGTGTGTGTGTGTGTGTGTGTGTGTGTGTGTGTGTGTGGATCAGGGTCAGGTGTGTATAACAATCATCTCCTAGCTGTTTGGGATTAAGTCTTTTCAGCAGGGAGGATAGTTGCTGAGGCAGGTTTTTGGATATCAGATTCTTCGGTTGTTGTCGTGAAGCCACATCAAACATCCTGGAGATGAAAACCACACAAAAAGGATTCGACTGTTTTTAAAAACGTCTCTGAATGAATGAAACTTCAGAGCCTCAGATACTGAGCGAGAGGCAGAACTCTCCATCTACGTCTCTGTTCCTTTCATCCTCTTATGACCCAGATCTTTCATTTATTCAGCTGGTTTTCTTCTCCTTCGCTCGCTCACTTCTTCTTTTTTTTGGTCTGTTTTCATTTCATTCCTTCATTGCATCCTCACTAATGCCTCTCTCTCTCTCTTTCTCTCTCTGCACCACAAACATTCCTTTCCCTACAAGTCATCTGGCCAACCAGCTCTGATGTAGATCTGGTCTATGTGCTATTTATATGTGTGTGTGTGTGTGTGTGTGTGCAGGAGGCAGAAGACAAAGTGCCAGCTGACGACAACCAGGTCACGATCATTTGTGTGAAATGCACCTTTAGCTGCTGTTCAGCCTCCGATAGTAACGCCGTCTCAGAGGAATCATCGTCATGTGTAATAAATGATTTTCTGTTCCTGGATTATGTTCACAGGCAAACACTGTTTTCCTGAGTGCTGGAGTGTTTTTAGGTTCAGAGAACAGAAAGTGTTTTTGGTTAAAGAACAACCTGCAGGTTGAATTTCTTCCTGGATTTACAGAACATTGTTTCTGAGCTGCATCCTCACAACACTGTGTTACATTACATCACATAAGGCAGCCTCTCTGCCCTGCTGTAGTGGTAGTGGTAATAGTGATGGTGATGGTAGTGGTAGTAGTGATGGTGGTCGTAGTTGAGCCAAAGCCTAACTAGTTGGCTTTTTAGCGCACTAGTCAACGACTGGACCCAACTAGTAAAGCTCAGAGTCGTACCAGTTAACTAGTGCGTCGAAAAACGCCAACATGTTGACTACCTCAGCGCAAATTCACCTTACTAGTTGACAACTGAAGCTCAAAATGCTGACTAGTATAATTGGTAAGAGCCAAAATGTTTACTAGTAAAACTGGTAAATGCCCACTAGTCACACTAGTTGCACAAAATGCTAATGATGATGCATGAAAGGAGGCTTCCAATTGGCTCTCTGGTTCAAAGTAAAGAAAACCAACCAATCAGGACTCAGAATTTCATCATTCTCCCACCTGTCTATTAGTACTACTAGCTGCCATATTCCCATACTACTAGTACTATTAGTGAGGTTCAAATGCTCACTAGTACTACTAGTATGAGCCAAAAATGTAACTGGTTAACTAGTAACACTGATTTCAGCCTCACTAGTTAACTAGTAGAACTAATTTCTTTCGACTAGTGAGACTTTTTTCGTACATGTCGACACTTTCCTTTAACTAGTTGAGCTTTTTGCTGCACGAGTAGCAACTGCGTGTAACTAGTAAGACTTTTCTTTAACATGTTGGGTTTTTTGTTGAACTAGTTGGCATTTAGTGTCAACTAGACCGAGTCAATAACTAGTGCGTTGTAAATGCAACAAGCGCAACAACAAAAAGCCGTTGCGGCTTTTTGTTGTTGCAAAAAAGTCTCTGAGCTTTACTAGTGCAGCAAAAAGCTCAACTAGTTAAAGGAAAGTGACTCTGAGCTTTACTAGTTGGGTCCAGTCGTTGACTAGTGCGCTAAAAAGCCAACTAGTTGGGACTCTGGCTCAACTAGTGCAGCTTTTGTCTGAACTAGTCGGCCAAAAGTGTCACTAGTTGCTGAAGAAACGTAACTAGTAGGAGTTTTTGTCCAACTAGTGCTGCCAAAGTCTGAACTAGTAGATGACACATAAGTTTGATACCAAGGATATCTAATAAATGCTCAAAGGGCTTTCCATATAGTAGTAGTGATAATAGTGAGTCATAGTGATTTAGTGAAACTGTGTTTTCATATCACAGTCTGAACATTTAATGATGCTGAACATACAGCAGCGTTAGTGGCCTGCAAATATAGTTCATATTTATTTGTTTAATATCATTTTATGGCATTCTGGGCTTTACAGTTAAAGTACAAATGCTCTGTAATGCATGTGAGTAAAAGCATTCATATGTATATGATGCTATTAGTCATCTGCAGTGTTTGTTGTTGTTGTTTGAGGCTGTGCAGTGAAAGCAGCATGTTAGCAGCAGCTGCTTCACTCCTCCAGCTGTGACTGAACATGATGCGTTCAGGTGCAGAACAGAGTGCAGGACACCTGAGTGTCAGCAGCACTCAGAGAGTTCAAAACACAACCTCTGTAGTTCTGCATGTAAAACAGACTCAAGCTGTAAAACTACACTGAGGAAGGTAATGAGTTAGCAGGATGTGTGCTGTGCAGAGGACTGTATGGATTAAAACGTGTGTGTATCTGTTCTGCCAGCTGTGAGATAAACAACTGAAGTAGTTTCAGTAGAGACGCTTTCCCTCCCTCTAGAAGGCCGGCTGCTTTAGAGGCACCAGGGTTTTTGCAGGATGCTGCACAGCACTGCGTCTCCCTCTGAGCAGCTTTATATAAGTACTGTTGGGTGAAATCAGCTTGAAGAGGAAGAGAGGACGGAGCGAGGGCTATTTTTGGGGCGATTCCCTGCTGCCCTTGTAATTTGGAAAGGTTTATTGAAGGAGAGAGAGAGAGAGAGAGGGAGAGAGAGAGAAACAGGGTTGTTGTTAAATCTCTAACTGTGAGCTATAGGATGTCATTAAGCTGCTCTGCTTGGCCCGGCTCAATGACACACACACAAACATATCACACACTCACACGCACTGAGCCAAAGCTCCACGCCGCCGCACGCCATTGTGTCTTTGTGCCCGCCGTCCTCGCAGGCCAGCGTACCAGCGTCTGTGTGTGTGTGTTTCTGTGTGTGTGTGTTCATGCATGTTAAAACCATGAAAGTGAAGCTTAATGTACTTGAAAGGTGAGAGCAGAGTCGTCCCGTCCGTCTGCTGCAGACGTTCATTCATAAAGAAACAATGTGACAAAATGTTAAATGAACAAGAAGACGTGAGTTCCTGCAGAGAAACCTGCACACGTCTCATTCAGTGCAGTTTTCTGTCTCATTTATTGTATTCTGTAATTTTCCAGATTTGTGGTTTGTGTCTGAAAATAAAACGATTTCAAATATCTTGTTCGTTTTTGCTTTACATGAACCTAAAGTATGTTTTTTATTTCACACATAAACTGGATCTTAATCTGAAAGCAAAAAAGCTGAACTGGAGAAAAGTGATGAAACCAAACGGAAAAGGTTTATATTGGCTCATGTTTGAATGTAAATATCTTCAGATGCAGCATATTAATGTTACCAGGGGACATGTGGCTCTGTTATTTATTTATTTAGTTTTATATTGAAATGATAAATTTAGATGCATGTGTAAAAAACAAATAAATAAAAGAGAAAAGTGAAGGAACCAGTTTGATTTAGGTTTGCATATTCTTAGATGACTGTAATTTTAGATGGATGGATGGATGGATTATAGCTATCAGGGAATATAAAACACATGTTTCCTATCATCATCCTCATCAGTTTAATTCCACAGCAGCAGCAGCAGCAGCAGCAGCAGCAGCAGCAGTGAGGGGTTCCTGACTCGCTGACGTTAAGCTGAGTTGCAGCTTCAGGCCTGAAATCCGCTGCCGTATTTAACTCAGTGTGTGAACTGCAGGAAGAGAAGCTGAAGACTGAATGAGTGACTAACACTGTGTGATGGATGGATGGAGAGAAGCAGAGTGGAGGAGCAGTGAGAGGGAACACATATATTTATATATAGCCTCTCAGTGTTAATGGGAAAAACACACTCGCTGGCTGTTTCCCATCCGACAACACATATTTGTAGAACGTCGGTGAACCAAATCTAAACCAGTGTGTTTGGTGTTTTTCATTAAACTGTCATGATCCCTGCAGACTGGCTGCTTATAGTCTGTTTGTTGCTGCTGTCAGCAGCCTGTAAACACAAACAACAGCAAACAGAAGGAACAGAACAAACACTCTGCTGCTTCCCCACAGTCTGTGGAGGTTCTCTGTTACTGCTGCTCCTCATGTTTACCTTCCTCATGTGTGTTAACGGAGTGGACAAAATATCAGGAACACTTCTCAATATACCAGCAGCACGACCGCAATAATACGGGGGGGGGGGGTTGGGGAGGGTCGAGGTCGTCTAATAAGCAAAAGGTCACAGCTTCGACCTCACAACAGTCCACATGTCAATCAAATGTCAGACGTCCTTGAACGTGACACTGAACTCTGAGGCGTCTCTCAGCAGTCGCTCTGATGTTTGCCACCAGCCCAACTAGACCCCCACCAGCCCAACAAGACCCCCACCAGCCCAACTAGACCCCTAAGAGCCCAACAAGACCCCTACCAGCCCAACTAGACCCCCACCAGCCCAACTAGACCCCTAAGAGCCCAACAAGACCCCTACCAGCCCAACTAGACCCCCACCAGCCCAACTAGACCCCTACCAGCCCAACTAGACCCCCACCAGCCCATCTAGACCCCCACCAGCCCAACTAGACCCCTAAGAGCCCAACAAGACCCCTACCAGCCCAACTAGACCCCCACCAGCCCATCTAGACCCCCACCAGCCCAACTAGACCCCTACCAGCCCAACTAGACCCCCACCAGCCCTACCAGACCCCCACCAGCCCAACTAGACCCCTACCAGACCAACTAGACCCCTACCAGCCCAACTAGACCCCCACCAGCCCATCTAGACCCCTACCAGTGCAACTAGACCCCCACCAGCCCAACTAGACCCCTACCAGCCCTACTAGACCCCTACCAGCACAACTTTAGTCAGCCAAGAACATATTGACCAACTAATCGACCAGGACACTATGGACCTGGTTTATACTAATGTGGACTAACTCGGACCTGGTTTAGACCCTTCCTGAGATCTTAGTGGGTCTAGATTCTGATGATCCGTCTGTTCTTACCTTCGTTTCTTTGGGATTTTGTTGGACTCAGAAACATTTGGATGTTTTGCTTTGACGTTAAAGTGACAGAAACATAAAACACAGACGGAGGAAACTTTGTCTCTGCAGCTGCTTTAGAGGGAAAACAGACAAAAACCGACTGACTTGAACGCCTCATTCTACCTGGACTCTCATTAACGCACGTTAGGAGGAAGAAGAAGAAGAAGAAGAAGAGGAAGCAGCAGCTTGATGTCAGAGAAAAACAAGCAGGAGTGAGGAAGTGTGGAGTGGGATGAACATGGAGAAGAAAGGTTGAGAAGTTGAAGAAGAACAAGAGCGATGTTGTGGTGTTGTGATGTGATGTGTGGGTGTTTCTATGTGCTGACATCTGTGTGTTTTCATGTAGGTAGAATTATAGAAAGCGGCTGTGAGGACGAGGAGCTGCTGGAACCAGATGTGACTTATAGCAAGAGTTGTTAGAAAATGTTTCCTGCCTGCATTCATCCTGCAGTCACAAACAAAGCTGCGTTTATTTTTGCCAAAACAGCAACAAGCTGATCCAAAACCTGATATTTCATTTAATCATTTATTTTACTTTCACAGGAAAAAACAGCAAAGCAATGGAAAACACTACCAGCTGTGAGCCTGTTAGACTTCATACTGTATATAAGGGGTGAAACATATATATATTTAAGAGTGAATTGTCAAAGGATATATATGCATATATTTGCATTTAGGAAAAAATAACAAAAGTAAACAAATTTTAACTGTTAATTTAACTGTTTCAGGAAGAAAACGTCTGAATAAGTTGAGCTGATTTCTTTAGAAAATAATTAGACTATGAACTTTATATCCTGGATGGATCCTGCTGTGTGTGTGTGTGTGTGTGTGTGTGTTTAGAGGACGTACGGGGACGTCAGCGTTTGTACTCACATCGTTTGGAATGAGCAGCTCCTGAGACGTGGTTTGGGAATTAGCTTCCACCCCTGAAAGAGAGACAGAGAAGAATTCATTTATAAAAATACACTTTAACTGGAGTAATAATAATAATAATAATATAATACTACTAATAATGATGATAATAATAATCATTAGGAGACACCAGACAGCCTCACACACACACCCACACACAGGTAGAAGGTTTCCTGCTGATCAGAAACAGTGAAGATGAAGGAAAATGAAATGAAGGAGAAGTAGAGAATCTGCATCGACATGAAAAAACACTGCAGATTCCAGACTGTACAGGTTTTATTGTCACATGCAGAGCAGCACAGCAGGAGGAACACACTGATGAAAGATAAAAGTATACTGATAACACTGTGCCATCTAATGTGTGTGTATCTGTATATATTATTGAACCCTGATATCATTTCTTTGTTTTGTATTTTACACTTTCTATTAGTTTGAAACTTCCCTTCAGTCAGAATAAATCCATCTCAGCACAACAACAACATGCAACATGTGCAACAGCTGCAAACTCTTCATCTCAGAGACTCCAGTTACTGACTCAGTGAAAAAGAAATTCATAATAGTGGCTGTTATGTTACGTTATGTTATGTTGTGCTATGAGAGCCGCTGAGAGTGAACCAGAACAGATAAACAACGAGCTGAAAGTCACTGTGAAGCTCTGTAAAGCCGAGAGGAGCTGCAGAGTCTCTGATGATTCTCTGCAGGTTCATCACTGACACATCAGACTGTGCTGCTATAAAAACAGCAGATTTACAGCTGCTTTAAGACGCAGAAATGCAGATTCTGATGATGCAGCTTTTCCTTCACTCGTCTCCACAGGCGCTGGTCACACAGAGCTAAACCAACAGCGCCTCTGATAGTCAGTGTGTGCAGGCAACTGACTGCTGCGTGTGTGTGTGTGTGTGACTGCACTAACACGACTGATGAGTTTTATACCTGCGACATAATGGAATAATCAACCATCCATGTCCCCGGATGATAATTTGCTCTCTCCGCCTGCTTCGCATTTGTTTGGAGAAACTGCATGACTTGGCGTGTCCTTTTAGCGGCGGGGGGTACGAGTCATCTTCACAGCGCGAACACGCCCAGCGAACACAAACTATATGTTGCACGTTCCACACTGTGTTTACAAAAAACCCCTCAGTGCTGGTAAGGTGAATGATGATTAAATTACTGAGTTAAATGTCTCATGAAACTGGTTCTGGACCTGCTTGTGATTTTCAGAGTTTCCTTCGTGCAGCGGCGCTCCAGGACTGTAAAGAACATTAAACGCCGTCACTGTGTAACAGCCGGTGTGCAGAGAGCAGCAGCAGCAGCAGCTTCAGTGCTTCAGTGAGGAAGAACATGCATCATTCCTCTGTGACAGTTCATATCCACTCAGCTCGAGTGTCCTTGAACCAGACACGGAGCGCCTGTCAGCTCCGGAGCCGCTGCTCTCCCTGACCTCTGACCTCTCTGAAGAGGAGGTAACATGAGAAGTCGTCCTCCTCAGATCAAGTAGGTGTTACAGAAAGTGCTTTGCTCAGTATGAGTGCAGTGATTAAAGGGGAATTATTCTGCCTGCTGTTCTGATGAACACCGTCAAAACGGCTCCTTTTAAGAGAAAGTCCAGATTCCAGCTGCTCTGAACGCATCTTTTACATGTTTTATTAGTTTCAACGTCGCACACATTGTCCATAAACGTCCCTCCGTTCTGCCATCGGCCGCAGAACATGAATATAGAGCTGGAAATGTGCAGAATATGATCAGCAAAATACAGACTCACTGAAGAGGAGCACGGAGGAAACCACTCAAACTGTTAGTGTGATGTTATCGACCCAAACTGATTATCAGTCACATGTGTGTAAAATGCACAACAAACAATAACATCTGTGACAGTTTTAAGGTGAAACTTAACGTTTATTGTCTGAAAAACTGGATCAAAATAACCATATTTTATTCTGAGTGAATCATTAATGAGATCTTTAACTTTTACACTAATAATCTACAGACAGACGTCCTCCAGCTTCAGACAGTTCAAGCTGCTCAGATTATTCTGGATTATATTTAAGGGTTATAAACCAGTTAAAACCAGTTTAAAACCAGTTTAAAACCAGTTGAAACCAGTTGAAACCAGTTGAAACCAGTTGAAACCAGTTTAAAACCAGTTGAAACCAGTTTAAAACCAGTTAAAACCAGTTGAAACCAGTTGAAACCAGTCGTCTGCGTTATTACAAGTTAGATTTTCGGCCTTTCAGTCGATTAGCAGAGTCATTTATCTGAAGCAGCGTGAGGCTTCACTGATGCAGCCAGAAATCCACAGGAAGCGTCTGATTGGACGGCGACGGAGCAGCTGGCCTCCAATCACAGCTGACACACGACTCCACACTAAATATATAACATTTATATAATATTTATTATTATTTCATTATATTCTTTAAGAGTTCGTCACAAAATGACAGAAAAGATCAAATCAGAGTTTTTCTGATAAAATTAATATTTTTACTTGTTATGTTATTTTTTTATTTATTTAGTGATGAAACTCGACGTAATGACGTTTCATAAAAACCTGAAGATGTTTTTTTTCTTATTAGTTTGTTGGTTTAAAAACTGCAGAGCTGAAAACAACAAAGTGACTTCAAAGTCAAACTGAACAGACTGAACACACAGATCAGCTGACAGCCTGACACACACACACACACACACACACACACACACACACACTGACTCACACACACACTAAAACACACACACACACACACACACACGCTAACACACACACACACACACACACACACACACACACACACACACACACAGTAGACAGTGAACCAGCTACACAAACACCAACAGAGTCCACTTCTTTTTTTGCTGTCTGTGTGTCTTTATATCTTCACAGGTGTGTGTGTGTGTGTGTGTGTGTGTGTGTGTGTGTGTGTGTGTACATACCAGGTAGGACTTGTGTAGCTGATTGGCTGATTGGGGCCAGGCCTTGTTGCTGCAGTGACAGCTGGTGGAGTTTTGCTAACTGAAACATGAATTGAGAGACAATAAATTAAATAAAAACTCAACTCTCATTAAAACCCAAACATGTTCTGGAACATCGTGACGGTAAAGTTCGTTACCTCTGAGTGTGGAATGCCGTAGTGGCTCTGAACCGCGTACGTCTGCAACACAACCAGGAAGAAAGAGTCAATAAATGTGTCTGCTGGAAATGTGCAAACACTCTGAAGGACATGATGAGATGTTAAATTATCATTAAAGGACCAAACACAGTAAAACAGCTGATAACATCCTGAGAAGCCTGAGAGTCAGAGTCCACTCCGGCCAGTCGATGTGTTTACCTCTCTGTCTCATCATCATCATCAGGAGGAAGGCTTCCCTGCTGCTCTACTTAACACACAGACGACAGAAGCCTTCCTAAAAACCGTCCTGCCTCGGTCTCCTGTGACTCCTCCTGGTTTCGCCTCGTTAGAGCGTCTGTGTTTATCTCTCCAGGATCGGCTTTTAAAGAAGGTTGTTCCCAAAATCCCAAACTGAACTTCAAAGAGAAAGAACATTTCCATAGGCGACGCATGAGGCAGGCTGTGTGTGTGTGTGTGTGTGTGTGTGTGTGTCTCCCTGAGGTTCACACACCTTATATAACAGATTGGGGAGCCTTGCCGCAGACTGCATTGCTGCTGCCGCTGCTGAACTTTTGACTCCCGGTTCTGACTGTGAGAGGAAGGACCCGGGTGTGCTCGGCCAGCTAGATCGTTACAATGCGTCCGCTTGATCTGCAGATACGCCGGTAAATATTTACACACACGGGAGCGAGCTGAAAGTCTGCGTCGCATGCCGGAGTCCTGATGATCCATGCAGGCACAGAACATGCGACGTAGCATGTGAGCTCCAGTTACAGGAGGAGGAGGAGATCCTCCACAAGAGTCCTGAGCTCCTCTGGAAGCAGCAACAGTCAGATGATGTGACTGTATCATGATGGAGATCAGAACGACTTGTTGAGATAAAAGCTGGTCTCAGTGTTTCTAGAGAGCAGCTGCAGGATTCGTCTCCTCATTTCTGCTCTGAGTGATGAAGTTTACTGATTCCAGCTTCCTTTCAGTATGAAGGACCTGATGAAGGCGTCGCTGCTTCACACTGATGCATCGCCATCCGATTATTCAGTTAACAGATCAGTCGACAGAACGATCATCTGAGAACATTTTGATAACTGATGAATCATTTTAAAATGATTTTTAAGTGGAAACATCAAAACAATGTCGTGTTCGAGGTTCTCAAATGTGAATATTTGCTGTTTCTTTCATCTTAACTTCACAGTAAACTGGATCATTTGTGCTTCTGCTGTTGCAGTTTGCAGCAAAGAGGCTCGCTGACAGGTTTAATAGTTTTAAACAACAACAGAAGAATCACAGTTAAATATATTTATATATATATTATATACATGCAGAGTGCTGGTCAGTAGATCAGGGTCTGGTTCTTTGTACGTAGATCACTGACTGATCCGACTTATCATGTTTGTTCTTCAAAGCTGTTTTAAAATGAATGTGGAGCTGTTGTCATGGCAACGACACTTGGAAACCCAAACCTGCAGTTTTATTGACAGGGTTAGGGTCAGCTGATCAGGATTTAGTCAGAATGTTGATCTGATGATTTTTAGATGAGAGCGTGCAGCTTATTGATACGTCGTTATGATTTATTGATGTAATTATCACAATTAAACTTTTATAATGAAGAGTTAACTTTAATCACATGAGATAAAATACACACAGCTACAGAAGTTTGTGCACTAAAAGGACTAAAACCAGTAAAAAGACATAAACTCAGCTAAAGGACTGACTGTTAGAGGAGCCACAGAGCAGAACATGTGCTTTTTATCTACTTTGTTTATTAGTTATATTTTGCATTTTGGATCCAAACATGGCGACAGAGACGATCAGCAGACTGATCACCGTCTAGTTTCTGGTGATTGATCGCAGTGATTATCGCTGATCGGACTGTTTTAAAGTCTCCGTGTGTGATTCTGGACGTTATAATTAATGCGCTTGGCCTTCAGGAATGCCTCTTTGGATATTAATGGCGGCCGGTGGAGCTCGACATCAAGCATGATAATGACCCTTTCCAAACTCAGATGATATTAATATACATATATTAATTAACAATGCAAGACTCTCATGAATATTCATCAGTTTCTTAATATAGTGCAGAGCAGGGAGGAGGTGTGCGTGCAGCCACTTCTGAGCAACAAACAATCACCGCTGCAGCTGGAAATGTGATCACATGTCTAGTAAAGAAGAATAAATGCTTTATTTCCACAGAAATGGAAGAATTATATTAAATGTTTATATGCTGCAGCTAAAAAAAGGTAAAAATGTCTCTAATTTGATCTTAAAGGCAGTTTACTGACCCACTAACCGGCTCACTGTGGACGTAAATTACTGAACACATGACTGATGAGCTGATAAGAGCGTGGAGACGTGGAGGTCTCAGCAGCCGTGATGATTCCTGCTCTTCATTCTGACCCTGAAGCTTTTCACCACGCTGAGAATAAAAAGTGTTGGTTTGTGTTTTCGGACATAAATATTCTGGCAGCAGACGCGACGGCTCTCTGAGTGATTTAATGTTCGACGTCCGGCCATCCTCGTGGTCCTCCAGACGCCTCGCCGCCGCCTCTGCTCCTCACATGCAACCAGTTTCATGTCTGCGTTTATGTGGCGATGGAGGGAAAACACCTTCAGAGGATCAGAGGGATCCTAAAGGAGCAAGTTGTAGATACTATCTGGGATGACTGGAGGAACATTCAGGGACTTTAGAGACAAAAATCCTCTAAAACTTTTTACTAACTCAGTTGTTTAATTGCCTTTTCACTCTCCTCTCACTTATAATTCATGTCTGCCGAGCGTTCAAATGTGTCACCACAGCTAATTTTGAACTGATCGTATCAATAAGAAATCCTCACAGCTATAATTTTGAAATAAAGATTAAAGTTAAATCCCAGAAAAACGTCTCTCTGACAACTGCAGACGAATCTGTCAACAGAAAGCAGAGTGAGTGACTGGACCAGAAAATAAAGCCTCCTCTCTCTCCTCCCCTCCCTCCCTCTCTACTTCCTGTCCTGCAGCCTGACTGCAGCTTAAATAATGAATAAAAAGCATTAATCGCCTCGCACAGCCACTTAACTCTGCACTAACCCTCCCTCCATCCGTTCTGCTGTCACTCTGCTCTGCATGTCTCCACCGTTCAGACAAACCTTTCTCTGCACTTCCTTCATCACTCTCTTCATCTTTTTTGCTTTCTCATTCTTTTCTTCAGTCCATCCAAACACCTTCACAGGAAGTCAAGAAGCTTCTAGTGCCACACATTTACTGTAAACTAAATAAGTAAAGTACAAGAACCTCTAAACTGTACTTGAGTATTTCCATGTGATGCTACTTTCTACATCTCAGAGGGAAATATTGTACTTTCTACTCCACTACATTTATTTGACAGCTTTAGTTACTTTTCAGATGCAGATTTGACACAATGGATAATATAACAAGCTTTTAAAATACAACACATTGTTAAAGATGAAACCAGTGGTTTCCAACCTTTTTGTCTTTTGACGTCTTACAAAAAGCAGTGTGTAGTCGGGGTCACATTTCACATGTCTATGAGTTGTTAACAGCTCCACCAAATAGTGATTTTTCCCTCTAAACTTCTCACATGCTTTCATTTCAATAAATGTTCAAATGATCCAATATTTCAGCAAAAATCAAAGATTAGAGAAAAAGTCCAAAAAACTGAAAACAGATTTGTGTATCAGAACTTTGTTTTTTCTTCTTTCCTCTCCCATTAATCATCTCACGACCCCTCAGATTTATCTGCTGACCCTTTGGAGGGCCCCGACCCCTAGGTTGGGAACCAGTGGACTAAACTAGCTAACTGTATATAAAGTAGTGTAAACTAGCTCCACCTCCAGCAGCTACAACAGTAACATGCACACAGCAGCTTCACTCCTGAATCCTGCAGCTTGTTTCCACTCAGATCCAGCTCTCTCAGATGGGAGGGGTTGGACTTCAGAGCTGAGGCCAGAGAAGCTCAGCTGATCTCTGACAAACTGCACTCACCAAATGTCAATAAAGAATAAAATAATGCAGATAAAATGTAATTTAATGTCCAACTATGTCCTCATCAATGAGCTTTTCCCTAAAATGAGCAGAGTGACTTTGTTATTGTGTTATTGTGGATCAAAACTAGAAACTAGCTGAAACTAGCTAACTGTATATAAAGTAGTGTAAACTAGCTCCACCTCCAGCAGCTACAACAGTAACATGCTGCTCTAACACTGATGCTTCAGTATTAATAATCTAATGATGTCATATATAATAATATATCAGTCAGAGGGACCAAACCACTACTTTTACTGCAATACTTTAATACATCAAGCTCATAATACTGATGTACTTTTACTGCAGTAAAGGATGTGAGTACTTAGAGTTTGGAGGTTTATCAGAGCTCACTGGGACTTCCTGTCACTCACACAAATACATTGAAGTTTAATGTTACTTGATTTCAGTAAATACTTCATAAAGCAGCAGCTGTCGACACCTTGATGGTGTCAGATGTGGTCCGAAGAAAAAAAAAACAACTGCAGAGTTTTTACAGTTTTCTTTCTCTCTCGTCTTCGGTCTGTCACTTCCTCCCTCCCTCCCTTTGTCCTCCCATCAGTCCCGTGGAGCCTCCATTAGCTGGTGTTGCTGTTGTTTTAACTGACACTCCCAAGGCCCTGCGCCTGACAAACAGCGCTACACACACACACACACACACACACACACACACACACACACACACACACACACACACCACTTAGCTAAAGTTGGCTGCCGAGCGTGCGGAGCTGTCAGCGTGATGGAGTAAAGTGCTCTTCTGCTCTAGTTTGTCTTTTTCTGTCTTGTGTAACCTGCGCTCCCATCTGTCTGTGAGTCACTCTGTCAATCCGCCTGCTTTGTCTCTGAAGACATAATCACTTAATCTGCATTTAAAAGTCAGTCCAGTACTTTTCTTTGGCCGACTCTCTGTAGTCTGATTTAAACTGTCAGACGTACAAACCTTTACGTTAATCTAAAGATCCCCTGCAGACATGTTTAATATTAACTGATCACAAAAAACTTCTGTTAACTAGTTAAACTCCTTCTTCATCATGTAAAATCAAGAATCTATGAATATATACAGATGTTCATTCTCAGTGTTTGAAGTTTCCACATCATACTGGACCACGATTGGCTCCAGACTAGTTGTGACATCACACGTCCTGCTCGTAGAGATTTCATGTGATCACATAGAAACTTTCCTCCTTCAGATAAAGAGAACAAACATCCAGCTGAAGGAACAGTAACACTCTGAACACGACACGACTCTGAACTTTACAAATACTAACTACGGCAGCACAAGGTCACACAAGCAGAGAGAGAAACTACATCACATCAGTCCAAAACACATCTTCCTCCTGCAGAACTAGAGGAGCAAAAAACAAACCAAACTGTCATAAAAGCATCAGAAGTCTGTCCGTATAGCTTCAGTGTTCTTTCAGCTGCTTGGATGAATAAATGAGCATCCAGCATGTGAGATAGCAGGAATCAGTCCCGTCATTCAACACTTGAACGCGCTCCAGACTTTATAAACCTCTGCATCGATTGTTCCAGTTAGTCAGTCGGCGTTGCCAAATGCGTCTTCACATTATGAGCTGAGAGACTGAAACGTGAACATCAAGGTCTGGACGCTGTCTCACTGCGTTTGCCTTCAGACTGCACGACAACAACAACGACAACGATGACGACGATGACGGTGGTAGTCTGAGTTTGTTTCATGTCACGTTGTGCGAGAAGCTTCTTATAAAATCTTGATCACAATCTGAGTCAGACTGCACGGCGTCAGACTGAGAGATGAATGTGTGGTGAATCGTAGCGTTACGATGCACATAGAGAAGAAGTTTATGAGAGCAGTTCATCATCCATCTGCAGCAAAGTCACAAACTTCCCAGTGTTCCCAGTGTTCCCAGTTAAACCAGCAGTCAGGTGTCTGTAATCATTCATCCTGTTCATCCTTCAGTCATTTAAAGTGTGTGTGAAGCTTCTATTCAGCTTCAGCAGTCTGAGTTTAGTCATATCAAGTGGATATCTGACACATTTACAGTCTTTTTAGCATCAAATTCTCCTCTTTGTGTTTCCCTGTTGAACTGCAGGTTCAAGTATATCAAGTATAGAAACAAAAAGAGGGACTTTGCCACTAAAAAGACTGTAACGTTGAAAGATATCTACTGGATTTGACTCATTGGGACGCTGAAGCTTCATATTAGCTTCACATAAACTTTGAATACCTCCAGCAGCTACAACAGTAACATGCACACAGCAGCTTCACTCCTGAATCCTGCAGCTTGTTTCCACTCAGATCCAGCTCTCTCAGATGGGAGGGGTTGGACTTCAGAGCTGAGGCCAGACCTTCATATTAGCTTCACAACAACTTTTAAATACAGTTTTGTATGTGTAAGGTCATCATGAAGGGATCTTCTGATGGTCTCCCAGACTGACAAACCTTTCCAGTGTGAATCAGTCCAACAGCTGTTAAAGACGAAGGTGCAGCAGAGGATCAACAGGTAACTACAGTAACAACATATTTACCGTCGTCCAGCCTCAGACGGCGGCCGGGCTGTGAGCTGCAGGCGTGTAGATGACATGTGACTAAATGTAGAAGGAGTTTCTGCTCCAGACTGACATGAAATAAAACGTGCCAGCTATAACTGTGGGTTCAATGCCTGGTTGAAGGACACTCTGCTAATGATGGTGACTCACTCGCTGACCTCAGACCGCTCAGCTACGCATGATCTCATCTCTACACGCCGCTGCTGCCTCGTCCTCCACATGAAAGATATTTGTGTGTCAGTATTTTCAGACAGAAGGCTTCGCTGGGAAAGACTGGATGATATTTAAGACTTCACCATTTTAGTTTAAAATGTTGGAAAAATAATCAAATAAATTTACTAACAGTAAATTTTGAAATAAACATGCTGATATTTTCTAACTTATCGTGTTCGCACAGTTTGTTTTTACAAATAAATAAAAGTCAAAAGATCAGCTGACAAACAGCTGATAATGAAATAATAATAATGAAACTCTGTGAGAGGAAATTTCACTGAATGAAGCTGCTTTCCTCAGAAATCTGTTTCTTGGTTCAACTGAGGAAAAAAAGTTTAGAATAACTTGGTGCCAGAATAAAGTCTTGTTGAAGAAGTGCATCGATTGTTTTCACACATGTTAAAACGATCACATGGATCAGCTGTGTGTCTGACAGGACAGGAAAGAAGGAAACTCACTCATCTGTTTTCAGGTTTTTCTCTCATATAAAACATATTTCTTATTTTTCCTCTTCAGTTATTCAGGTGTTGAGTTTTTTTTAAGGCATCACAGGCTAAAAAAAAAAGCTGAAACAGAGGTTTGATATTTAACTATTCAGTGTAATTAATAAGATCATCTTATGTTTTATTCATTTAACATTTTAATGTGAAAGTAATTACAGCTGTCAAATAAATGTCTGTTTTAATAAACTTCTGCGTTCATCTCAGTTTAAAGTTCGTTCTTCTAGATTCTTCCAGAACAGCTCGACATGCGCTGTGAATTAATTTTATTTGAGTGATGAAAACAGGAAATTCATGTTTAGTTTAAGTTGTATGTTAAAAATAGAATTCACTATTTACAGTTTTTACATTTAATGACAGTAAAATGTAAACGTCAAGATAAACCTGGAAATGTTTATATGGAGAATACACTAGACATGCCTGCTTTACAGGTAAATGCTTTTATTTTGAAGGTTTCCAGGAAGTTATCTGGCTTTAGAGTGATGCTCAGGATGTCGGGTGTGAGCGCCGTTGTTTTCTGCAGCATGTTGGAGGATAAATGTGTTCAGTTTGCTGAGTTTACTGCAACAGAAGAGAAATAAATCTCACGTCATCAAATCTAAAATATGCAGCTTCTCGTCCTCTATAATGTTCCAGCTTAAAATCATCTCATCATGTTTTTATCGCTGGAGTTTTTGTGCATCAGTTGAATCAGTGAAGTTCAGCTTTGTGTTAAAAATAAGACGTCTCTGTCTGCGTTACATAAACTGCAGCCGAGCGGTGAAACTTATTATTAAAGTAATAAAAGCATTAAAATACTGATATGAGGACAATCACTGATTAATTCTCTGAATGCAGCAGAAACTGTTTCTATTCTTGAAGGTCTGATGCTTCATGTTGGATTCTTCTTTCTCTCTCCAATCATCGTCCTTCATCCTTTCAATTCCAGCAGAATTTACTCCACTTTCCTCTTCAGGTCACTTTTCCAGTCAGATATTATATATAATAATTATCTTTAACAGATTTTTTGCTCCTCTGTGTGATGTAACTGGAGATATCCAACGTTTCAGCTCTTTCCTCTGTGCTGTTGTCTTTCATCTCTCCCCCTCCTTCTCCTTCTCTTGTACATATCTTTTGTCTCCATTTGCCTCCTTTTCTCTCTTCTTCTCTTCCTCTCTCTGTGTTTTGATACTTTTCATCTCCTCAGCCTTGGTTTCCACGTCCCTGCAGTTTTTTTTTAGCGTTTCATGTGTAGAAGCAGTAACATTTATCAAAGCTCTCTGTGCAGAGGTGTTAATCTGGGATCCTTGACCACTCTGGCCATCTCTTTTTTTACGATGCTGCGGCGGCCGTCTGCAGCGGTGTGTGAATTCACAGAGCAATAGCAGCGTGATTGAATCTGGGTCCTTCGGCTCAGAGGAGGCGGTTGTTTACCCACACAGCTTTCACATCTTCCAATGAAGAGATTTCTTACAGAATGAGATGAAGATTGTTTTATTTTCGCGATAAATCAATCAACGTGTGGGCTTGTTCGAGCAAATTAAAGTCCTGTGTTGACAGAAAACATAATAAACCAGGAAGTCTTTCTCGTTCTAGGATGAATTTAAGGAGCTGGTTTCATTTACAGAGTGAATATTTTGCAGTCTGTATGTTGTTTTTATATCTTTGACAGCTTGGGTCAATGCAACCTGTCAGCAGATTAAGAAAAACAGGCAGTGATGAGGTGACCTTTGACCCCTGCCCCTCTCCCCCAGGCGGCCGTACTCACTTGCTGTAGGTCCACTCCTCCCTGAGCGACGGAGAACAAGGGGTGAGAGCCGAAGTCTGAAGCCTCGAACACCTTCAGCCAGAAAGAGAGACACAAACACAGTCAGGACCAGAGTCAGAGCTCCAGCTGATCACAACAACAACAACAACAACAACATCCCAGAATAACAGATAACAGAGCTGCTGACGGTGGTGGAAAGTCACTCATCAATCAATCACTTAGTATTTATATAGTGCATGCTGCATGCTTGGAGTCTAGATAACTGATTGGATTCATCTGGCTTCATTGATAAATATATTTGAGTATCATCTGCATAACAATGAACATTTATGGAGTGTTTCTGAATAATATTCCCTAAAGGAAGCAGATATAAAGTGAATAGTAAAGGTCCCAGAACAGAACCTTGAGGAACTCCGTGTCTAACTTTTGCTTTTATGGAGGATTCATCATTAACATGAACAAACTGAAATCGATCTGATAAATAGGATTTAAACCAGCATAATGCAGAACCTTTAATGTCAGTGAAATGTTCCAGTCTCTGCAACAGGATTTGATGGTCAACAGTGTCAAATGCAGCACTAAGATCTAACAAGACAAGTACAGAGACAAGGCCTTTGTCTGATGCAGTCAGGAGGTCGAAAAATGTCAGAACTAAACCTGGAGGAGCAGCATTCAGTTTTTATTCTCCACATATCTGAACAAACTCCCAGAAACCTGCAGGTCTGCAGCGACTCTCAGTTCTTTTAAATCACAGCTGAAAACTTTTCTGTTTGCTGCTTTTTATTAAACTAAATTTGAAGGTTAATATTTTAAACTGCACTGTAACTTTTATTCTCTTGTTTCATCTTTCATCTTATTCCCTTTTTTCTTTCCAAATGTAGCACTTTCTAATAGTTTTTGTGCTGCTATTATATTCTGTTTTAATGCCTTTTATGCTCGATGTGAAACACTTTGAGTCGCCTCAGCCTGAACCAGGAGCTGCAGCTCAGACAGGAAGGGTCTGATCCTCCTGATGCTGTTCAGGACAAACAGACACCACCGAGCGACTGAGACCACGAGAACCTTAAAGGATCAGCTGGTCATCAGGTTCCAGCAGACTTTGATGCTGATGTTTAGTTGTATGAAGGAGCGGCTGGACGACGAGGAGCTGAGTATCTTCAGCATAGCAATGATATGAGAAACAACAGGAGTGATGTGGTGTACACTGAGAAGAGGAGGGGACCGAGCACTGACCCTTGAGGAACCCCTGTGGATAAGCCGTGTGGTTTAGACATCCCCCCCTTCCACAACACTCTGAAGGATCTCCCTGAGAGGTGGGACATGAACCAGCAGAGATCGGATCCTGAGATGCCGAGCTCAGCGAGCGTGGAGAGGAGGATTTGGTGGGTAACCATGTCAAAGGCAGCTGACAGAGCAGAGGACTGACCTGCAGCTCTGCAGCGTTTCCATCAGGAATTCAGAGACTTGATTAAAGAGGAATTTCCAGCCTTTGTAAATGAGGACACGTGTACCTCCTCCATGCCAGCGCAGTGTTTCCAGGACAGTTCCAGGTTTCAGAGCTACAACCTGAATGTCCGACAGATTAGCAAGCGCTGAGATAAATTCTGTTTTATTCAAAGCCGATTGGCAATTAAGGAAGAGTGAATAGAAGAGGGTTTTCTGAGTGAATAGAGGTTCTCAGGACTGCATTGTCTGCCACAGATGTGATTTTTTTTGATAACCTTGGATGATGTAGAACATGGTGAGTGAGGCAGACAGTAAAAGGAATAACAAGGCGATGTCCTTTCTCTGTGGACTCCAAGGTCTTGTAGAGGCGGAATATGATGACCTGATTCAGTCTGAACACAATAAAGACTGATGCTGCAGAACAGTTCAACTCTTTAAGTACAAGGAAGTGACGCAGCCAGATTTTCACAACAAAGCAACAATAAAGCTTTTAAAATACAACACATTGTTAAAGATGAAACCAGTGGTTTCCAACCTTTTTGTCTTTTGACGTCTTACAAAAAGCAGTGTGTAGTCGGGGTCACATTTCACATGTCTATGAGTTGTTAACAGCTCCACCAAATAGTGATTTTTCCCTCTAAACTTCTCACATGCTTTCATTTCAATAAATGTTCAAATGATCCAATATTTCAGCAAAAATCAAAGATTAGAGAAAAAGTCCAAAAACTGAAAACAGATTTGTGTATCAGAACTTTGTTTTTTCTTTTTCTTTTTATCTGCTGACCCTTTGGAGGGCCCCGACCCCTAGGTTGGGAACCAGTG
Source organism: Euthynnus affinis (assembly GCA_029490765.1). NCBI lineage: Eukaryota > Metazoa > Chordata > Actinopteri > Scombriformes > Scombridae > Euthynnus > Euthynnus affinis. The sequence continues at coordinate 36,336,916 of CM055840.1, forward strand.
GACTAAACTAGCTAACTGTATATAAAGTAGTGTAAACTAGCTCCACCTCCAGCAGCTACAACAGTAACATGCACACAGCAGCTTCACTCCTGAATCCTGCAGCTTGTTTCCACTCAGATCCAGCTCTCTCAGATGGGAGGGGTTGGACTTCAGAGCTGAGGCCAGAGAAGCACAGCTGATCTCTGACAAACTGCAGTCACCAAATGTCAATAAAGAATAAAATATGCAGATAAAATGTCATTTATAGTACAACTATGTCCTCATCAATGAGCTTTTCCCTAAAATGAGCAGAGTGACTTTGTCATTGTGTTATTCATAATACTTATTATCATTTATAAAGACACTAAATGTTGGATAAATTTACCCACCAGGATTTGGATGCTCAAATCAAACAGTGTTCAGTAATCTGGTGTCTCTCTGATCCCTTCGGCTGTCACTTTTTACATCAATGGAATAAAATACGACTAAATTTGGTTCTTTTATTTAGCAGTTAGTCACGAAACACACACACACACACACACACACTACCATCTTTGTGATGCATCATGACGTTAACAGTGACCTTGTTGTGTTGAATCTTCTTTACTTTAATATTGATTTGACTTTTTTTTTCAGATGAGGCAACATGAGGATGATGTTTTAAAGTTTCAAGCTGCACTGAGAAACTCAGTTTTAACATATTTTGGATATTTCGGGTACATTTATTCCACTGTTGACACCTCCGGAGCCTCACAGTGTTCATCCACAAACAACCGAACGCTGCAGACAAGAATGCAGAGAGAAACAATCTCTGTCACAGTCCAATGATGTGTGACCAAGTACAGACAGATCTCAGTTTTTGCCACTCTCTCAGGGAAAATCATCCTCTGACCGGATGACAACCTGCATGCTGCTAAGCTCCTATGCACACCGCCGAGGCCGAGTGCACACAGCCACATTTCTTCAACCAATTAAGCATCAGAGTTTCCGTCCCTGAAAAGTTTTCAGAGCTCAAGGTACTTTGTAAAACCTACAGGGAGAAAATCTTTAAAGATGCAGGGTTTTTTTTTCTCTCCCTCATCTTGGTTTTGTAATAATTGTAGAGAAAGAGCTAACTGGGGCTAAACCAGGTCGCTGGGATTTGGATGGTGCTCCAGTTAAAACACTTTGATCAGAGGAAGAAGCTGGAAGTCAGAAGGGTCTCAGAAGGACTCCGGTCCTCAACATTCACTTCTAAATTGATGTAAATAAATCTAATGTTGATTTTTCTTTCCCAGTCTTTATGATATGACACTAATTAGATGATCCAATCAGCCTAAATCAATGCCATATGGTGATCAATTAAACCCTGTTATTGGAGTAATCATCCTCGGCAGGGAACAGCAGCAGCAGCAGCGGCGCTCGTCGTTTTGTCATCAACAGAACTGATTGTTAATGTGATTAAACTGACAAACCGTCCTCAGCTGGAGAACATTTCAGACGACACGCCGACGTCTCTCCATGCATTTAAACCATATTTCTGTTTCTCTGCACCGTTTCAGTCATCCGGGGCGTTGCCATGGTAACGGCCGTGTTATCATTCAGCAGACTGCAGCTACAAAAACTCATGAAGGTTTTATTTATTTTATTTTATTCAAATTTCATCTGAAACAATATTTTTTAAATAAATTCTATCTTAAAATATGTGTTTGGATTGCCGGATATTTTTCTGTGACTGAAGTTATTTCTATTCCTGAAAAGTGTAAATAACTCTGAGAAGAAGGTGTGTGTTTACTGATGGATACAAAGGGTTAAAGAGAGGGTTTATGTACAGTATATATATATAGATATATGGATGGATGGATGGATAGATAGATAGATAGATAGATAGATAGATAGATAGATAGATAGATAGATAGATAGATAGATAGATAGATAGATAGATAGATAGATAGATAGATAGATAGATAGATAGATAGATGGATGGAGGCTTTAACCCAACAGGAAACACTGTTCACTTCCTGTTTCCAACCACAAGTCACAACAGTTTCTAAAAGAACCATCACTACAACCGTCCTCTAACCTTTAACCCCGTGGTTATTATTGTATCCATGACGATGAAGGTGTCCTAACTTTAAGGAAGCAGTAACTTTAACCCTTCATGTGTTTCTCTGACCGTAACAAACTGATCATTTTAACCTGAACCATCATTATTAATTATCAGTGATTTATGTGTTTAAAGGTTTTATAAAACGCAGACAGATGATGTCGTCATGGTGATAGAAAACGCTGCTGTGTGTCGTTCTTGAGTCACATGATCAAACCACGTCAGAATCAACCAAATGAATTAAAGTTTGTGGAGGTTTCTCTTTAATAAGATGCTGATGCTGCATAATATTGTGATTATTATGTTTTATGTTTATTATTCTCATGGCGTCGCCGTCCGTCCGCTCACCTGGTTTCCCGCCAGCAGCACGGTTCCCGGGGTCGGGCTGGGTCGGTACGGGATAGTCGCTCCCTTCGGTGGAGACTAAAGAGACAGAGGAACAGAGAAGAATCATCTTTATCTGATCTGAACTAGGAAGTCAACAGATAGAGAAGACAACACATCACACACACGAGGAAAAGACTCAGTCCAGCTCAGATGAAGCAGAGACTCGATTATTAAAATATAGAAGGTTTTACAGATTATTAACTTAAGTCTCAGTGAAAACAGTGAGAACCTGGTGATGAAGACACCTGGAGGAACAAAGCTGAAGACCGATGCCTCTGCTCCACATGTGCAGAGTTCACAGAGTAATTAAGGTTCATAAAAATATCCTGATAATTATCACATTATTAGATTTTAACACCTCAGTCAGTTATGAACAGGCAGGTTGTATGCATATATGTAATATGAAATGTTATTTGTCTGTCAGCTCTGATCGACTGGAGTCCATCCTGGGACTCGACATACGTCCGACGCAGATGTTTTATTCTGGCGAGCAGACTGGAATTAGTCACTTTATGTAGACGTGGTCGGTCTCACGGCGCCAACAGAAGTCTGTCAGACTAACCAGCAGGTTAAAAAACGACGTTAAAGGTTTCCTGACGAAGCTTCGACATGTGAGGAGCTGTTAGTGAGGACAGGCTGATCACAGCTGAGACAGTTTATGAATGACGGAGAAGCAGAAACACCTGCAGAGACGTTCTTTACCTGCAATAAATCTGATCTGGTCCAATCAGTGACTTTCATTTCTACCATGATGAACATGATGCATATTTATAGACATACAGATATGGGACTTGTTTTTTTAATGAAATCATCTCTAACACTTGTACTGGTGTTAAAAGCAGGAGGAATATTAGCTGGGTGTATTTTGACAGTTTTACTGTTTGATCCTGTAATTATGTTTTTTTTTTCTATCCAACAGAAAACATGCTGTGAGCTGCTGAGCCTGCAGCTGTGTGGACCACAAACTGCCTCACAACCTGGAAGCTTCAGATATTTAAAAATAAAATCCAGACGAGCTGCATGTTCACGCTGTAACAGATAACAGGAGCCTCATGCATGAAGGCTTTCTGACTTCTTATATTTCATATATTTATATTTACATGAGGAAACTGAAAATTCAAAGTACGATAAAACTGTCAGAAATGGTTTTAAAGCAGTCGAACGTGCATCTTAAGAACAAACGTGTTCCTGGATCAGCCAATCACAGCCCTCTGACATCATCCAGCCTCAGAAACAGCTGTGCTTCTTTTCTTCAGAGGTAAGATAATTAAATTTATTCATTTATTAATCGTTAGAAAACTCAACAAAACCCTTAACTGCATCTTTAAGTCATTAATATTTAATATTTAATATGTCAGCATGAGTCTGGTCACAGAGCTGCTTCACATCGTCAGAAAAACAACAACGTTCCTGTTTTATTTATTTTATACGGAATTATTCTGACCGCAGCGTTATTAGGACTCTCTTATTATCTTTAGCGTTTACTGCTGGTAGTTCGTACAGCTGCAGCTCCAGGCAGGAACCAGACTGTAAAGATAAATATTAAATATTAATGACTGGAATCATTAATCACGTCGTGCTGCCCGAGGCTCGTTGTTCTCAGCGTCCATGTTTGTGTTTTTAGGTCGAATCTTCCTTCATAAACGTTTTAATGGTTTTAATTTCTCTTTATTTTATGTTTCAGTTGTTTTTGTCTTTTCCTGACGTGACTCATGTCGACGTTTACAACAATCCAACAACAGACGTTAAACAAACTTCCAGTCAGTCAGAGAGTTGATGCTCTGAGTTACTCTGCTGGATTATCGCTGAGAGAATTATTGTTTTTGTTCTGACTGGTTTTATAATATATTTCATGTATTTCACAGAGTGCAGCTGATTTATAATCTGATGGATGATGATTGATCTTTTTTTTTTTAACAATGACCTTTTAGTTGCATAATGTGATGCAAAATGTCAACACGTCTCTCATATTCTGCTAAATATCCTTTATAAAATTCAATATGCACGTTATTGTTTACAGTCTCACTGCTGGTTAATAATAATATAATAATAATAATGATGTCTTTATATATATAGAGAGAGCACTTTCCTAAAATACACATAATATAAATAATTGGATTTTAAAATAAAAGATGAAAACCAATTTCCAAAGTATAAAAGAAATAAAAATGTAGATAAAAAGAAAATATAAAGTTTAAAGTTTAAACTAAAAACATAATCACATCCTCGTTCATTTCCTCGTTCTTTAATTGAAATGGAAACTCTGAAGACTAAACGCCGTCTGGTCCAAAACAGCGTCTGCTAAATGAAATCCCAGCATGCACTGGGAGGAGGGAGGCGGGTAGACGAGGCCTTCAGAGGGGAAAAAGTAGAACAAAAGATTTCTTATTTAAGATCAAACAGGAAGTGAGTAAACGGCGTCTGAGCGTAGCTGAGGTCAGCATGTTTCTCAGAACACCAGCGAGTTCCTCACGAGGAGGTTTTTGGTTTCTCTGTTTCAGCTTCTGATCTCCACGTAGTTCCTCTTAAAGACTCTGATTAATTATTATAATACAATTATGAATTATAGATTTCCCTGTTTCTGTTTCAGATGCTTCTGTTCGATCTTAATGGAGAGCAGACAGGTCGACGCCATTACGCAGAGAAAGAAATATGAATTTTTCAGAAGAATCCTCTGCTTTTAAATTATCATCAGGTTGCATCAGAGACTTTGAGTCTTTGTTTGTCGCTGATCATAAAAAATGCATCAGAGAGGAAAGAAAACCGTCTGAAACACTGATATCACAGAGAACTTCCTTCAAATGAGAACTGAATTAACTTTATGTCACACTGAGATGATTTTATATAAGTTCGTTTAGAAGAAAGATGTCTGTCGTCATGACAACAACATCCAAACAGATGCTGAGGGGCTGAATAAAGGGCCAGTAGAAGATAATATAAATATAAATAAGGAGATTTTAACTGTAAATCATGTAAAGATGTTCCAGAATATAAACATAGAGCCGGACATGTAGAGAATATGTTTCCTTTAAAGATGCACAAATGAATTCACAAATTATTATTATCATTAGTTTTGCAGGTATTTGATCATAAATCATAAACCCAACAGTGGTTTGACTCTTTCAGTCTTTAACAACATTTTACAGCGTGTGACATCATCCATGATTTGGAAACATGATGAAAAAAAAAACATTTTTATTTGTTTTTTTCCAGCATGAATGTTTCTGTTTTATCTGCAAAATGTACTTAAAGTATTAATTGTATTATTCTATTACACATTATATTATTAGATTACTATAATAAATAAATAATCTATTTTATAAGATTTTATATCTAAAATCTAAACTACTTGCTGCATTTTAGTTTTAAGCCTCAAAGCTCTGCTGAGATACAGCAGCTGACTAAATGTTCTCTGATAAATTCCAGCGTTGTTGTTTCTTACTGTAGTTTAGTGTAAATGTGATGATCGTCATGGAAACGTACCTCCAGGATCACAGTGCAGATGAGTTTAACACACTGGATGATGGCGTCCTGGCTCCCTGATATCGTCACCTCTCTCTCTGTGGAGTTCGGGAGGAGGTCACCTGCCACCTGCACCTGGGCACCTGTCGTCTGCACACACACACACACACACACACACACACACACACACACACACACACACAGAGAGAGATGCTGTCAGATGCTAAACGCCGCAGGGGAAACAACAAAGAGTCTGTGTGAAGAGGAAAAGTCTGACAGGAGTTGATGTGAGCTGATGTAACGTTTGTAGGCGCCTTAAATAATTCATGAGGTCAGATAATGTGTTAATTGTAACAGCCAGAAGTGGATTTAAGGTGGATTTAAGGTGGATTTAAGGTGTTTAACAGGTTTAACTGGAGGATTCTGCAACGTTAAATAAACAAAAGTGTGAATGTTTCTGGATTTTATTCACGTGTCTGTTTCGTAAATCACTTGTCGTGTGTTCTCCTTTGAGATGTTTATATCTTTTGGTGTCATAATGGTTCCCCTAATCTGCAATGATTCCTCATTAAAATGTGTTAAAACAACTTGACCTATGTTCTATATGTTGTTGAGTTGTGTTCTTACATTTCTCTGGCCTCAGCTCTGAAGTCCAACCCCTCCCATCTGAGAGAGCTGCATCTGATTAATAGTTTTCGGTTTTCAAACCCAGAGAAATCTGTCATTTTAATCAAAGTAACGGACCGTTTCATTTGGTGGCCTGTCAATGGCGTCATACCTCCTCTACCAAAGAGTATAGTGCACAAGATGCATGCGTCGGCGCCGTGTTTGTCCGCTACAATGGCGTCTAGCAAAGAGTAACTTACACACATACAAGATAATACATGGGCTTTGTTGTGCTTGTTCCACACAAACTGTTAGAAATGGACTTTTATTCAGTTTGAAGCCACATTTTCATGATAAATTTAGCTGGTTTTTAACTTGATCTTTTAGCCGCAAGAAGGATTTTAGTCATTGGACGTCTGGATCTTAAGTTATCAGAGAAATAAACTGGGCAAACGTTAGCAGCAGCTCGGCTAACAGCCCCTCCAGGAAGTCCACTGCTCACCCAACATGGTGGAGAAACACTGATTTTTTAGCTGAAACTGCTTTAATTAGTATTTTAACGATTTCAGTTTGCGTGTATGTTTGAGAAGAGGAAATCTCTGCGGGTAACTCGGACGAACGTCTGGATATAAAGTTTCAACAGAAATAAATTGAACTTGTGTTAGCAGCTGCTCGGTTTAATATAAAACATGATCAACAGATTAATAATGATATGTGATACAAATATGAGACAGACAGAGAATATTCTGTGAAGTTACTTCCTCTTTTCTAAACTAACAGTAGACCTTTGATGCATAAACATCAGTCAGAGTTACATCTACAGACGGTCTTCAAACCCACCACCTGTTAACTGAACTCATACGGACTCTTCTGGTCTCTGCAGCTGTTTAATGGATGAACGAGCGTGCAGGTATGTGGATGTGAAGAGAGATAATATAACGTTACAGATGTTGTGCTGCAAGTTATGATGTCACAGCTGTCCTCTACGGTGGCTGACTGTGGTTTTTCTCCATTTTGCCATAAATATTGTGTGAAGGGTGAAGATATATATATGACTCACCTCTCTGATCTCCTTTATTTTGGAGCCGCCTTTGCCGATGAGCGAGCCGCACTGGCTGGCCGGGATGACCAGCCGTAAGGTGACTGGAGGCTTGCTGGTCACCGTGCCGTTGGCGACCAAAGCTGCGAGATCCTTAGAGAGAAAGAAAGAGACGGAGGAGTGTTTAAAAGCTTCGTCCTTCAGTCTGCAGGAATATAAGAGCTACCAGCGTCTGTAGGAACACAAACAGCAGTCCTGATGTTTGAATGTGGAACATGAGAGGTGAAATATATTAAAACTTATAGAATTTAAGACAGTTTTTTCATTAAATGTGTGTTTGAGTGTCAGTTAAATAATATCAGTTTGAATGCATTGTATTTAATAAAGGCACACCCTGGACAGGAAGAGGCTGTTGCTAGGAAACAGCTTTGGTTTTATTTCCTTTCATGCTATTAATATTAGCAGACACTGCAATCATCTACTGTAAAATTTACCATTTTATATCTGTGACACGGCAGAGAGCAAATCAACCACAGAAGGAAAAAAAGTCTTTGATTATAAAAAAAACTGAAGCTTTTTAACGTTAAAAACGAGTGACAGACGCGTCTTTTATCGTTTCTGCACAATAATTATGAACAGAGTGAAACAAAAAGAGGGCAAAGTGCAGGATGGAAATAGAAGCAACACAATAATCCGTCTCCTCTGTTATCTGCAGCTCAGCTTCTTCTTCACTGCCTTTTATTTCAGCCTCAAACTCACAATTATTTTCATTATTTTCTCCATTAATAGATCAAAAAGAGTCAAAGAGTCGTTTCCCAAAGTCCACATAATGAGAAAGTTTACTTCATATTATATTATATTATATTATATTATATTATATTATATTATATTATATTATATTATATTATATTATATTATATTATATTATATTATATTATATTATATTATCAGTTTGTTTAACAAATCATCACATTTGTAGATTTTATGGTTTTCACTGATCAGCAGTGATGTGCTAATATTTATATTATTATTTAGGACTTTGTCTTTTTATCCAAACATATAGACATAATAATACTTTATATATATATTAATGTTTCATATTTCTCAGGTTTAACTGTGTAAATATGAGAAAAAGTCCTGCAGTGTGTCCTTACTGCTGGAATATTAATTATTTTACAGCATTTCAGTCATTTGAACAAATGTGTTTCACTGATGAATGAATCATACCGAGCAAACACACACATATATATATATATAAACACATATATATACATCCAGGTTATAGAGCACATAGTAAATTATAGAAACAGAGAAGTGATGATAAATATTCCAGCAGTGAGCGAGACGCCTGCAGGAGTTTCTGTCGTTGTTATTCCAGCCGTGTTTTCCTCTGACGGATCCGTCACATGTTCAGATGAACACGGACGGTTTTGAAATGTGCAGATTTAAAACGTGCTGGATGGATGTAAAGCTTTATATCTATATATATCTATACATATCTTTTCCTCTTTTAAACCCTTTTGACTCTTTTTATTTGTACACACAGGAAATAAAACCTTCTGTTTGTGCTGATCAGATGTGAAAAATAACAACAAAGCCTCCAAATTAAATGACAAAATAGATTCAGAACGACACACAGAAGCATTTTTTTCTGATCTGATGACATCATGTGTTTCTATCTTCCAAACCAAACAAACCAATGTTGGAAAAAATAAATATGCTGTCCTCTAGTTTCCATCAGAAACCAGCTGTGAACTCATCCTCAGCTGTAAGTTGATATGTTGAACTGTTTATTTCCACATCCAGCAGTTACGGAGCAACATTATCGTCACTTTGATAACGTCAATAATCACTTGTGGGGTTCCTCAGGGTTCTATTATTGGTCCTTTATAGTTTCAATCTGGTTAAAACCACTTGACATGATGTTTTTATCTATTAGTTATCAGCAGAATAGTCTGTAAAAACAACTTCTGTCCAATCTTCTCTGTCTTTTAGCTTCTGTTTCTGCTCTCTACCAACTCCTCACTTCTCTGTAGGTTCATCACTCCGAACCAAACACACCGACACATCGGACCGTGGAGGTTATAAAACATCTGGATTATAGTTGAGGTCGTGGTCGTGTTTAAAGGAAACTAATGTTGAGTGTCAGCAGGAGAAAATGAGACAAATAAATCTTTCTCTCTGTGAGGTCTGAAAGGTTATCGCTGATTGAACAGACGACTTCCTCTCCTGTCCGTCATTCCTTTCATTCTGATGCAGATCACAGGCTGTATTTGCCCCGGTCAAACATCTCTGTCTGCTCTCTGACCGCCACTTTCTCTTCATACATCCACACATAACCCTCCTCCTCCTCCTCCTCCTCCTCCTCCTCCCCCTCCTCCTCCTCCTCCTCCCCCTCCCCCTCCTCCTCCTCCTCCTCCTCCTCCTCCTCCTCCTCCTACTCCTCTCAGTTACAGTCTACAGAGTTTGATGAATAGGCAGCATTCATGTCAGGATAACAACACTCTGTACATCCTGACTAACTTTCACATGACGAATAACTTGACATTTCAGAGTGGTTTTTATGAGGCTTCATAAGATCATGCAGAACACGGCGTCCAAACACTTTTTAAATGTTTTCACATCGGGAGTCAACACTTCCTGTTTCCTCACTGTGGAAACACACACTATTTATTATCCCGTCATATTTGCAGGTTAAAACCAAGCAGCAACGTCCAGCGCTGAAAAATGAAGCTGAAAGATGCAGTTCCTCTAACGGCCGACATCCATGTTAAAATACCAACTTTACATCAAAAATAAACATGTTTACATCAGAAATAAACATGTTTACAGCAGAAATAAACATGTTTACATCAGAATAAACATGTTTACATCAGAAATAAACATGTTTACATCAGAAATAAACATGTTTACAGCAGAATAAACATGTTTACAGCAGAATAAACATGTTTACAGTCTGGTACAACAAACAGTTTTGGTCTCTAAAGTTAATTTCTGCGTTCATGTCGACTGTACGGAGGTGAATGCTTTTATAATTCACCTGTTTAAATGTTATTAACCTGTAAAGTTCTGGCTGCTGCTTTGAGTGACAGGTGGCTTGTTTCAGCCATTAGGCCCCGCCTCCTCTTTGCCTGTATTTGATTGGCTGGGAGTTAGGCAGCGTCACGCGCCGCCAAGATGGCGACGGCTCTTCAGAAACCAAACGTCACAGTGACGCCGTCCATGTTTTTACACAGTCTGTGTTTACGACATGTTTGGTTTTTAAGTGACGGCAGTGAAACGTCGCTACGCAGTGAAACGTCGCTACGCAGTGAGGCGTCGCCACGCAGTGAAGCGTCGCTACGCAGTGAGGCGTAGACGCTGACGCTGGCAGAGAAGATTCAAACATCGTTCTTCTGGCAGCCGGTTGGCGTCGCTCTCTGCTTCCTGCTGGTCGCGTTCGTCATGAACTTCAGTCTGACGTCTGCAGTCCGGAACCAGCAGGACGTTACCGTGGAGACGAGTCATCTGTTCATAAATGACTGTCTCCAGATCAGCTGTGGGGTTTATTGAAGATGTTTGTTTGTATTTTTATGAACTCGTCTGTTAATCTCTCAGAAACTTCTGGAAGCTGAACAGATGTGATGATGAAGGATTCAAACATCCACTGAAAGCTGCTTTCAGTCCCGTTGCTCAGTTTCTACCTGCAGCTCAGCAGGAGCAGCGGCCTGGCTTCACCTCCTCCTCCTCCCTCCCTCCCCCCTCCTCCTCCCTCCCCCCCCCCCCCCCCCCCCCCCCCTCCTCCCTCTTTATTATCCATTAGTCAGAAGAGGCCTCTCTTGTTCTCTTACTTTTTAATTGCACATCGTCTCTTTCCCCTCGAGCGGCTCCTTCTTTCTTCTTTTATTTGTTTCCTTACTTTCTGTCTTTTTCTCATTACATTATATCTCTCCCCTCTTCTCTGGCAGCTTTAATCCCCTTCTCCTCTCCTGCACTGCTCTCTGTTTCACCCCCACACTCTGTCCTAAACCTCTCTCTCTCTCTCTCTCTCTCTCTCTCTCTCTCTCTCTCTCTCTTTAATTAACTCAGGTAATAAATAACGGCCTAAATCACCTGCTCTTAATACGATTGGTTCGATCAATTAGCCGGAGCTGGACTGGAGGCCCGCTTGCGTCTGAGATGTAAATATCGGCGCTGGCTGGTCTGGGCTGCCCATCAGGTGAGCGTGATGTGAATAAATTACTGCGTCCTCTGTAGGAAACACCCGCCACATATTTATCTGTTTCCTGTTGTTGTTTTTTTTTGTGCGTGTGTTCCCGTCACAGTAATTGACAGCCAGCACCGTCCCACACATGCACAAAGTGTTTCCTGATGCTCGGAGAAGATGTTTAGTAAAAAGTGTGTGAGGATGGTGTGATTGTGTTGATGCGGGTGGAGCGGAGGATGCTGGACGTGAAGCTGTGTGTGTGTGTTTGATGCTTCAGGGTTTTTATTCTGAAGCGCTGCAGGGCTGCTTCACTCCACCGTCTCTCTCTCTCTCTCTCTCTCTGGATAAATAAATACGTCTGTGCATTTTAAAATAAGCTGCACTGGAGTCGTATCTGACCGCAGACCGGATGTGAAGAAGTTCTTCTATCTTTAGTTGAACTCTCTCTCTCTCTCTCTCTCTCCATCTGTCTCTCATTACACATTTCCTTTAATCTTCTCTGCTCCTCTCTCTAATTCATCCCCTCAGTCTATCACTTCCTCTGCTCCTCTTTTATTTTATCTGTCCTCAGTGGAATCATCAATATTTCTTCAGATACGTCTTCACTGACCGTTTTGCTTCCTCTAACCTTCATTTTCCTTTCAGTCTGAGTCTCTATTCTTCCTTTAAACTCCAGACAGATGAGCTTTATTTCACATTAAATATGTTCTGAACTGTTGCTGCGACGCCATCGAGCGTCAGTCTGCAGATCGAGTGTGTGTGTGTGTGTGAGCTCACAGTTACCTCACGATCAGAGCAAAACATCACAGAGCAGAGACGGGCATGAAGGTCACACAGCACGACGAGCTTCTGATCAACTATAAGCATCTAGTTCACTTCTCTTAGAGGACAGTCAGGTGTCTTCAGACATTTAAAGTGTGTGTGAAGCTTCTGTTCAGCTTCAGCAGTCTGAGTTAGTCATATCAAGTGGATATCTGACACATTTACAGTCTTTTTAGCATCAAATTCTCCTCTTTGTGTTTCCCTGTTGAGCTGCAGGTGGAAGTATAGAAACAAAAAGAGGGACTTTGCCACTAAAAAGACTGAAACGTTGAAAGATATCTACTGGATTTGACTCATTTGGACACTGAAGCTTCATATTTCTGATGGTCAGTGTGAACAGGAGGAAACTAGAAACTCAGCTTTCAGTTATTGTTTTAAGACATTTGAAGAACTGAACTCGTCCTTTAAGGAACGTTTTTATTTAATTTAAAGGTGAACTACAGGATGTTCAAACCAACGTTTCTATTTAACATGTTTATTTGTTTGTTTATTTGTTTGCTGACCTCTCTGTTACCATGGCGTTCTCTTCAGTGTGTGAATAAACCTGCAGCTTCTCTCTGTTTCCTCCAGATGTGGGATGCAGACTGTCTGAGGTGCAGAGCAGCAGCTGGTTGAAGCTCTGCAGCTTTTACAGATGAAGCTTTCACCTCTCTGCTGAACTCTTTATTTAATCCCTCCATCACACTCCTCCCTCCTCTCCTTCCTCTCCTTCCTCTTCTTTATAAGCTCTCTCCTCTGATCTCATTAACTTTGCATCTCTGGATCTCTTTCAGTCTCCTCTCAACCTCTTTCATGCTCTCTTCATCTTATTCCCTCCATCTCTCTCTCACTCTCTCCTTCATCTCATCGTTTTTTAAAGACCTCCTCGACCGCTCACTAAATCTGTGTCCACCCCTCCTCTTCTTCCTCCTCCTCCTCCTCCTCCTCTTCCTCCTCCTCCTCTTCCTCCTTAGAAGGAGGTTCTTAAACTTGTGTCGACTGATTATTAAATATTATTATATTTTGGTGAAGCTGATATTATTGACAGGCCGTGTATTCACTCTTCTTTCTTACTGATTCAAGCTGCTTTCACACATGAAGGACCGACAGCAGAGCCGCACTGACGCTCCATTAATCAATAAGTCAATCAACAGGAAATTAATTGGCGACTATTTTGATTAGTTGATTAATTATTTTAGTCATTTTTTTAAGGAAAACTATTATTATTATTATCTGCTGAGCAGTGAGTTTGTGTGTTTGCTGCCGTCAGTGAAGAACACATCTGCTCTTTGCAACATGAATAAAAACTCTGTTAATATGTTTAATAATTCTATAATATCATCTTTATATAAACAAATATTTGGAATAAGTTGCATTAAACCATTTACATTTTTCATTTAGCACTTTTATCCAAATACGACACAAGCAGTAACACGTTTAGTTTAGTTTAGTTTAGTTTAGTTTGTTTCACCTCCAGCTGGAAGAACACGGACAGATAGTGTGTGTGTGTGTGTGTGTGTGTGTGTGTGTGTGTGTGTGTGTGTGAGGTCAGACAATCCCATTAGACACAGTATAATAATAAATGGCTCCCTGCCAGGAAGCAGCCACGTTGTTGGGGGAAGTAAAGGTTATGCACTTCACTCAAGATCAGCTCAGGAACACCACGGGAGCTACCGAGGTGTGTGTGTGTGTGTGTGTGTGTGTGTGTGTGTGTGTGTGTGTGTGTGTGTGTGTGTGTGTGGTATCCACCTCCTCCAGTTTGAACGTGATCATGGTGAAGGCTCTGAACACGCAGTCCGTCGGCCCCGTGATGGTGATGATCCTCTCTGGACAGGAACCCTCTGAGATGTTGATCCTCGCGCTGCTCTGTGGGTCCAGACAGAG
>CM055840.1:36356345-36373845 GCA_029490765.1 Euthynnus affinis
TCTAACATTTTTACAGGCAAGCAGGGAACTAAATTGAATAAATTGAGGCTCATTAAAACACAGCAGCATATTGTTTTCATGTTGAGACACACCGGAAGGAGTTCGGTGACCCACTTTCAGCCTCGTTTCATCTGCTCACATGTGACTGGTGTGGAAGCTGCTGCGCTCCAACATGCAGCAGACATTTAATAATACAGAGTGTTTGGACAGAGATCATCTTTACAGCACCTCCGCTCATCTCTGCATCTTTAATTCAAAACGCTCTGTTGTTCATATCAGCTGTTTCACTGATGTCATTCTGCAGCTTCACGTCGTCGCTCTAAAACGTTTTTTACTCCTTTCAGTTTGTTCGTCGGTTAAATCTCGTCGTCTTGAATCTCCAGCTGAGGCCGTCGTCATTGTGTACGGTTACCATGGTTACGGGGTCGATGGCGATGAGAGTAGAGTCCCCCAGACGTGAGGAGCATCACTATTTTTTAACCCTTTCATGCATGATGTCCTCCGCAGAGGTCACCAGAGGTCACAGCAACCGAACATCTTCCATCAGTGACTGAATATTTGCAACAATGACGGGAACATTTTGACAGATGAGCAAGAAATGTAATTCACACTCCTGTCCTGTTGGTGGCCAGTGTGCATATTAGTTAGCTGTTATCTAGTCTTCACCTGCACGACCTCGTTGTCCAGCTGTTTAGCTGAGTGTCCAAAGTTTCTTTAAAAAGCCAAACAACAGCTGTGATGATAAAAGACATTTATCAGCCAGCAGCAGCGAGTGATGCAGACCAGGAGGAGGTTTGAGCTCAGGCTAAAGCTGCAGCAGGTCAGTTTAGTTTAAGTCATTTAAATCCTTGTAAGTGGTTTGTTCATATTTTAATTGGGATTGTCTGACGTTGTCTAGTCGTGTTTTTAGCGGCTTTTCTGTGACTGACTTTGGGCCACAACGTCAGTAAATAAATAAATACATTATATAAGTTTGTTCTGTGAATTAATGATTAGAAATGAAAATGCATCAATGAAAACAAAAGCTATTAAACATCAAAACATTTAAAATAAAATGATGAGTAATAGTAGATGATGATAACGCAGCCGCTGCTGGACACGTTTCAAAATTCAATTCATTTAAAAAAAAAGTTACTGACGTGATTTTTCACTTGTTTAAGAGTAAAAATAAACAATAAAAACTGTTTTATTCTGCATGAAAGGGTTAAAAACAGTCACACTTCTCACACACACCTTCAAAATCTATAAACAATAAAGACATTTTAAAAACAAACATCATCTTTGAACTCCTTTCTCCTCAGGATGAAACATGAAGCTTTGCATCAGATCTGTTTCTATCTGACATGTCGGTGTGTTTATTTCACACAGATCATCAGAGCCTCTCTCTCTGTTTCCCTGATGATGATGATGATGATGATGATGATGAAGGCAGAGAGGACAGATATTCCAGCAGGAAGCGGCGAGTCGTTCTTCTGTTTTATAGCATTTTACACGTCTGTTCACGTCAACATGGCTGACATCACAGCAGGAGCTCCGACACCTTCGCAGCTCGACGCGACGCCAGGAGACGAGTTCCTGCACCTCTCACATGTTTTTATGTTTCCTGATAAAAGCATCTTTTTTTTGCAATTAGAGCAGAAACGAGCACTGAGAGCGTCTCTAATCGTGTCGGACACAGCTGACTTTCATGCTGCTATCGAGCGCCGGGCGCTTCCTGTTTCTCACACTTCTCACGGTGTTTGCTGTTCGCCGCGTCCCGGTTCTGCCGTAATTAACGGGACGCATGTGAGCTGCATCTGAAGGGTTATCGTGGATTAATAGGAGATAGAGGAGAAGACGGCAGAGATGAAAGAATATTAGAGAGGATGGAGGATGGAGGGGAGGAGGAGGAGGAGGGGGGAGGATGTCTTACCTCTTCTCGTATTCTCTTCACTGTTTCTCCTTTCTGTGGAAACACAAGAGTCTCTGTTTTAAAAGCAGAATAATGAACGCTGGAAACAGTTTCAGTGGATCTTTGAATTAGTTTTGTGTCCATCTGAACTGAAGTTGTCGTGCTGGAAGTTTTGTCTCCAGATTGAGTTGAACTTCTGTTTTTAATCCTAATCTCAGGCTTCATGCAGTGACGGTTGGTTTTATCAGCGCAGAAACAATTTATGGGACATTTTATTCATATTTAACATATTTGGTATTGAATGTATTTGAAATGCTGCGTGCTTCATAGAAGTTAAAATCAACGATTAAAGAAAAATGTGTCACATCAAACATCTGGAGTTTAAATATAGAAAAACACATGAAGATAAACTGATGCAAAGATTTTACACTTCAGCAGGTTTCTGATCAGCATGTGTTCCCCCTCTGACCAATGAGATCTGTCGACTCAAATATATTCCAGAGGAAAACAGATGTTGTGATAATTGTGGGTGAAGTTGAAAGCGAGTCCCATTTTCTATTATACTGCACACATTATGATGATTTAAGAGAGTTACTGTTTCGTGAAACGGCTCGACTAAATCCAGAAATATTTGGATGTTCAGATGAGCAAAAACTAGAACAGCTGTTTAATTTTGAGGTGTTTAAATTTAACTTTATATCAAAAGCCTGGAATAGAAGACAAGATAGTTTAATTAGTGTTTATCTAGATGTTTCAGTGAGGAAGGCTCTCCACTGTGAACTGAGGTGTCTGCACTGGTTCATGCTGGTGGTTGGATGGTCTAAAGGGGAAAGACCTTTTTCTTTCTTTTTTTGTTTGTGGTGGATGTTTTGTACTCTGGCTGTGGTTTTGTGGAGCTCATTGGTGTCTTGTAAGCACATGCAGGCTGAGCATACAGCTGTATGCATGACATAATTATAAAAAATTTCATTCATATATTTGTGTCATGCTAATTTCCTGCTCTCCAGCTCTGTTATAGAGATTCAAGGAAATAAAATATATTAACAAATATATAATATAATATATAAACAAAACATATTATTTTGATGCTAAATTTGTTTCTGCATGTAATGAAAGTGAAAGTCGTCACATCAGGTGGGAATAAACCAGAGTTTCCCTTTAAAAGATTTTACTTTTTTATATCAGTGTTTTATAAAAGTTTATGTTTTTTTCTCTGGGGTGAAACCTGCTGCAGGTTCAACTGGACAAATGCAGCAGCCAGCGGGATGCCCTGCAGCAGCTGCAGCAGCCGCAGCCGCAGCTTCACCATGACAGATATGAGAGGTCTAATGCTAAAGCATGAAGAACTGTGCTGAGGCGGATAAATAAAGCTCCAAAAAGTGATTGTATGTTGCGTCTCTGCGTGTTTCCTCCTGTAAGGTGCGGTTCTGACAGCTGTCTGGATCACAGCGGCCTGTTTCAGCTCCGTGCTGCAGAGAAACATCAGCCTGTTTAAAGCTGCTGAAACCCTGGAGAGCAGCTCCTGCGGTGCGACTACAGACTGATGCGACCCAGCTAGAACTGTAACACGCTGATGTAATTTTCCTGCCGTCATTATGTCAGACACAGCGAGCTGATAGACCACACAGTGGAAGTGATGATGAGGAGGGAGGGGGGGGGTGGGGGGAGGGGGAAGCTAAATATATGCTGAAGGAAATCAGCCTCAATCACGGGTTTAGTGAGTGTGCTGCGAGGACAGCGGTCATTATCACACTTCACTTGGCTGTGATATATTTGGAAAAATCCTACAGGGGTTTATTTAACACGTCCACAGTTAAATTGACTCGCATCCCTGGAGAGCGGCGCCTTTTCAGTAAGTACAGATTGGAATGACATGGCCTGACTGGAAATTTTACACATTAATAATGCATATTTCACGGCAACTTGATATCGTTGCAGCAGGATTACACTGAGCCTTATCTTGAGCGGCATGCCAATTTTAGAAAACCAAAGTTTAAAGATGAGGAGGATTTTAAAAAAAACATGCTATGTAGATGTAGATGTTAGTGCGTGGAAGGGTTTTCTAGTGAAACTCTTCCTAATGACCACCATCATCTGCTGGACGCTCTCGTTTGTTTCCGATATGAAAAACATGATATTCTATTTCCAGAGAATCTTTCTGGTACACTGGTCATTTCAACTGCCTGATAATCAGGCTTTTGTCTGTTGCATGCAGTGAACTGATGCTTATTCAGACAGAAAGAAAGTGTTTGTTTCACTCTATCAGGCAGAAACTGTAACTCACCTTGCCAATAATGCTTCCAACTTCCTGTAGAGAGAAAACACAAACAGGGAACGTTAAACTCAGAGGATGATAGAAACAGGAAAGACTTGTTATAATCTGTAATGATTCCTCATTAAAATGTTTAAGACCTATGTTCTATATGTTGTTGAGTTGTATTCTTACATTTCTCTGGCCTCAACTCTGAAGTCCAACCCCTCCCATCTGATTAATAGTTTTCAGTTTTCAAGCCCAGAGAAATCTGTCATTTTAATCAAAGTAACGGACCGTTTTATTTGGTGGCCTGTCAATGGCGTCATACCTCCTCTACCAAAGAGTATAGTGCACAAGATGCATGCGTCGGCGCCGTGTTTGCTTCCACGTTTGGGCACAGAGCCTTTTTTCAGAGCGTTTTAAGTATAAAGGTTCAGTTCACTCATATATACAAGGGAGGAGTTAGTACTCAGCTGGAGGTTGGACCCAACCATTTGGGAACCAATCAGCCTTCTCATCCCATGGTTCTAGACACAGGGACCAATCTCAAGTCTACGATGAAATCTGCTTTAATTAGTATTTGAATGATTTTAATCAGCGAGTCTGTTTGTTCTGGAGAGGAGGAGACCTCTGCGGGTAAAAACATCCTGAACCATCAACACTGGAGTAATCCCCACTGAAGCTGCTGGTTTAACAACCAAGACAACAACTCCCATCATCCCTTGCTGCTTCACACCATCATCACACGTCTGTTGTTATTGTTTACTAACAAATATTACGTGTTTATCTAAAACCTGATTTATCTGATTCTTCTGTCAGCGTCCATGTTGGAGGCGTTCAGGTGCAGCGTTGAGCGTAGGTAAAATGGTTCCTATCTATGTTAATGAGCTCCTTGCCTTTCCGTGCATGAGGAGGCGCAGCGTGAGCGTGACCCCCATGGCGCCGTCTCCAAACTCCTGCTCACAGCTCATGGTCGTGGTGGTGGTGGTGGTGGTGGTGTGGTGGGTGGAGGTGTGGGTGGACTCTGCCGCTGGGAGACGCATGAAGGTCCGAGGCCCCCGAGGCGAATGGAGCTTTCCAGAACACCACAGAGAACCCTTTGGAGAACCTTTTGCGAGGAACCCTTGGAGAGCCCTGGAGCTGTGAGAGGGGCGAGGGGAGGTCGGGTCCGGGGGGGCGGAGCTGGTGGAGCCGGCGTCACGGGTGAGTTCCTGTTTCTCTTTAAACTCTGTGGAAAAGAGACACAAAAAGAGAGATGATGTAATATTTCATCACATGCATCAGAAGTTATTCCAGCTTGTAAGAGCCGAACAGAGAAGAACCACACCTCAACCACGCCTTTAATCATCTGCCAAGCCTACTAACACCAGGTCAAACCATCCTACACGGTCTGTCTCAGAGTCTCGACCCTCCCTTCATCCCTAACCTCATCCCTTCCTATTCAATCTGGTGCATACCTCTCACATGTCTAACTCTAGGTGCTGTCTTGGGGGTCATCGATCAGCTCAGGTGGAAATATGCCAGAGTCTGAACCCCCACACTGAGTCTCCCTCCGCCTGGTCTCCAGTACGTCCTCCCACACGGCCGAGAAGATGACATCCTCCTTCTACCTTCACCCACATCCATGCACATCTATCAACATCCAATACCTGCTGAAGTGTGTTAAACCTTTAAACTACACGTTCATTGTTGTGGTGTGGTTCATGCTGGTGACACCAGCTGATGACATTTGCTAATTAGCACTAAACATTGTTGTGAATATTTCCATAACTAAAGGGTGACAAAGCTAGAAATGTCAAACTGTACCCTCTCGTCTTCTCAAACAGAAGAACGAGACAAAGACCTGAGATACAAACACAACCAGAGGTCACAGACTTCTCTGGTTTGTTTAAAGGCCGGTCAGAGGGCAGAAGAGTCGGAGACGGCGTCTAGTTCGGACTCTGCACACTTCTCCTTGATCAAGATCATTAAAATATTCATCAGATCAGAAAACCAACAACAAACACAACACACAACATAAAGCTGAATGTAATGTTATTAGTTTTTCAGGTTTTTTTAAGGGTGTGAGACAAACATCTGTACAAAAAGTGACTGAAAGAAAAGTCACTAAACTTATTGATTCTTCGTCTGAGGAGCAGAAATGTTCAAGTTTCATCCAGCGGAGCCAAACGCTGCTCCACTAAAAGGACTTCCTGTTTACAGAGAGGTGTGTTTTCAAGCCCGTTTCCTTGTTTGACATCAGTCACGTCTTGGTGCGTAAACGTTTCCTGATTCCTCTTTGACAGTTTGGATTGAATCGTCTGTGTTGGAAAAGCAATTAAAGTCCCAACAAGTAGAGAAACAACCCTGGTGAGTACGTGCTCATTTGCACTTGTGGGTGTTCGCAGTCGAGTGTTTGCCAAAGCTCAGAGCCGACAAATGTGTGTTTGCATATGTGTGTGTGTGTGTGTGTTTGCATATGTGTGTGTGTGTGTGTGATTTGGTTGTGAAGCAGCCGTGTGTTTGGCTCCGTAGCCACGAGGCCTACGAGGCGTTTCATTGATTCAACATCCTGAGCGGCGCTGTGAAGGCGCCGCGGTGGCGAGCTGACTCCGCCACAATAAGAGGTGTGAAAATTAACATAATTTCTCAAGTGTCAGAAGCTAGTCAACAAGTCAGCGCAGTAATTTAAAAATTAATTGGGAACTCTGTTTAAAAAGCTTAGGGGCTGAATTAAATAAGCTTTCGGCCATGGAAATGCCACTCAAGCGTGATGATACTTAAGCATTTCCTTTTACTCAAAGCTCCTTCAAATAAAAGCAGAGAGCAGCTTTCAGCCGCTGCTGCATACCAAACACATGCTCTCACTCTGCTGTATGGACGGATATGTATGGATGTATACACCTGGCTCTTTATATGTACATCCTTTGATCATTTCTCTGTAAGCTTTAAGCATCGCCGTGTTTGTGTGCCGTCTGTCAGGCGTCTGTTTCCATGCCAACCAGCATCTTTAGTGACATAACGCTGCTTCATAAACTGTGTTTGTCGTGCTTTGTTGTGTATCTGTGTTCTCGCTGTAATTACGACGGAACAGATGCTTCAAACTTTATTACTGCTAATGGATCATTTTCCTTTAGAGGAATCTCACCTACTGATGTTTTACATGTATTTATATATTTATATATGTTTTTCATGCTTGTGCTGACAGAAGCTAAATGTTTAAACTCGCCTCTCATGTAGTAACGTGTCCTCCTGAGTCGACACCCGATCAGAATAATTATTGATCGAGTTCTATTATTTGTACTGTAAATAAATCATCACAGTACAGCCGTCTGTTAAATGTTATACATCTTCATCCAATCAGCTTTTAGTCCCGACACTAATGATGCTGTTTCCTTTGATAAAGGACAAATCACAGCTGGAACTTTTCCTTGATCAATATTGGTGCGTTTCCATCACATGGTACCGGCTCAACTCAACTCGCCTGTTTTGGTTTTCCGTTACTAAAAAGTACCTGGTACCAACTTTTTTGGTATCAGCTCCGTCGAGGTTCCAAAAAAGCAGAGCTGGAACCAAAACGTGATGTCAGAACACTGCAGAGCTCTGA
This sequence comes from Euthynnus affinis, assembly GCA_029490765.1. Taxonomy (NCBI): domain Eukaryota; kingdom Metazoa; phylum Chordata; class Actinopteri; order Scombriformes; family Scombridae; genus Euthynnus; species Euthynnus affinis. Next base: position 36,364,077 of record CM055840.1, read on the forward strand.
TTGGTCTGAGAGGATCGTCACTGCAGGCCTCTGATTGGTCGGAGAGGATCGTCACTGCAGAGCTCTGATTGGTCGGAGAGGATCGTCACTGCAGACCTCTGATTGGTCGGAGAGGATCGTCACTGCGTCGTCAATGTGCAGCAAAAACCAAACCCGCCATTTTTAAATAACCAAGCTCCAGCCGCAATGGTTTAATCATTCAACGTGACGGTCACTACGGCAACCCGCCATTCCACGCCGTGGTCGGCTCCGTCTTGCTGCCGCCTCTTCTGAAATAAGATCCGTCTCTTTGCTGTGACAAACAGCCACATACCGAGTATCAAACACAGGATCCCTTTGATATCCTCCATTGATCCTTCGTGTGTCGCGCTGAAGATCACGTCACGGCAGATTCACGCGCCGTTGCTAATGACAACCAGGTACCCAGAGGGGGGCATGTGATGGAAATGCGACATATGATTGATCACTGTCTCCTCTTCGATCAGCTCTATTTTATCATCCTCATAATAGATGTCAGTGTTTTCAATAAGTTTCCATCTTATTAGTGATTTCCTTTAAATACGCTCTGATCGTTTTGTTCGTCTTTATGCTGACGACGCTGTTTTTTACATTTCTGACTCAGATTTATTACAAATCCAGAATTATCTACAGTTTGATTTGAACTTTTGTCCAAAACAGGTTTGATAAAACAAACTTGTGTTGAAGGAGAAGAAGTCGTCAGTCTGCAGCGTGGAGTTCAGCACTTCGTCCTTCATCTCTCTGATTTACATATTAATAAACACAGAAAGCTGATTCAGTCAAACATCTTTGCGTTGACCCTGAACTCTCCTTTAAGCCTCACATTGATTTTATAATAAATAAACTGTGTGAGTTCACTTCAGCTCTCAATGAACTGTTTTACATTTCAAGTCAGGAAAAGAATAATTCCTCAGTTGATGCGACGTTTTATTGATTATCTATCAGATATCTGCAGCTCGTCTCAGGCCTTTAATGTTTTATATAATTATATTGTATATAATTCTCTATATAAATGTGTTTCATGTTTGAATCATTTGATTGATGTGTTTAATAGTTCTTCCTACTCAGATCATTTCTGATAAAAGGCTCTGTCTTCCTGTTTGTCTGTTTGCTCTGTGATCTCTTTCCACCACGTTTCTCATCTTAAAACGACCCGTTTATGCGTCTGATTAGTTAATTTGTGCGTTTTTATATAATCTACAACCTGCTTCAGCTGCTCTTCATGCTGATGTGACTGATTTATTATCCAGGTCGTTGTAACGAGGGAGAGATGTGTGTTTGTTATGTGATGCTGATGTGTTTTATATCTGTGTCTATAGGATTCATATAGCATATAGATTCATATACCTGTGTGTGGATCGAAGGGATTTTGGTTGTTTTACGCTCTTAAATGTGTGTTTTTCCTTCTTCAGTATTCGTCTCCGTTTGCAGCGTCTGGATCTCCCAATCTCATAAAAAATATACACTCTGAGCCAAAGTAGGTCACAAACGCGATGGAGGCTGTCTGGCACGCTAGACGAGTAGCATCTCATGACAACATAGCACACACACACACACACACACACACACACACACACACACGGGGGGGGAGGGGGGAGGTGGCTTTCACTTCACAGAGACCACCTGAGAAACAGAGATGAGAGGAAGGAGAGCAGAGATTAATAAAAAGAGGAAGGATGACAGAAGATGCTTTATACGACCAGCTGGTAGTGAAGGACGTGGCTGAAACGCTCGTCTACGTGTGTGTGTGTGTGTGTGTGTGTGTGTGTGTGCGTGTGTGTGTGTGTGTGTGTGCTTTAAACGCTGCAGCTGACAATTCTCTCTGTTTTTCAAATCTTATGTGCAGCAGAACCGACAACAAACCGATCCTCTTACAAGTAGCCTGATACGTCTGATTCCTCCGTTTTTGTTCCAGAAACTATTAAAAACCCGTCAGTGAGTCTCAGCGCTGCGCCGTGGTCACATGATCCCTCATCAGGAAGAGTTCGGATACGTTAGTTTGTCAGAAAGACGAATAACAGCATCACGTTCTCTCTGTGATACAACAAGCAACTTATGTTAAGTTAATGTGCTGCTGTTGTTTAGTAATTCATAAAAGCCTCTTTTTCTACTTTTCAATCACAGCATTAAGGTTAGAGTTAGTCTAACCCCAACCTTAACCTAACCCTAACCCTAACACTAACACTATGCATTTTAAAAACTATCATAGCAACAAGAAAAAAAAATCATCTTGACTCTGAATCTTTGCCAATAAAGTTTCAATACGACTGTAAAACCCCTTTAAAAGGGAATAACTTTAATAACAAAGGAACTGAAAAACCAAACAAATGTACGATAAAATATAAAAAGAAATAAAAACAAATCCAGGCTGTGTAAATCTAAAGTGAAAGCAGCTCTGCAGTCGACTGCTGGACAGGAAACGGCCCGTCTGTACGGCTGTTTAGAGAAGGAACCTGAACTATGCAGTAAATGTGCACTCCTTTGCTTATTCTGCAGCCAAAGGTGTCAGGAAAAGTATTCAGCGGTTATTTTTCTACTAGACTGATCCATTTCAGAGTAATAAACTCCTGTTTTCCAGCGTGCAGCGTTCCAAACCGCCATGTAAGAACGTCACTGTCTGGAAATGTCGTGTTTCTGTCGGACCGCTCGGCTGTTTGTGTGCAGTCGACTGTGTGTGTGTGTGCACTATGTGCTTGGTTGCATGTTTCTGAAAAGATGCTTTTTTTTCCTGGGCAATGTGTGTGTGTGTGTGTGTGTGTGTGTGTGTGTGTGTGTGTGTGTGAGTGTGTGTGTGTGTGAGAGAGAGAGAAAGATGCAAATACAGAACATATGAATTATTGAAACTCTTTGAGATGCTTCAGCGTGGGGGTTAAAAACCAGGTCTCCCATCCCCAGTATGAGTCACGTACACACACACACACACACACACACACACACACACACACACACACTCACACACACACACACACACACACAGTTAACATCTCCATGGACCTGTCCTTGTAGAAAACGACTCGAGGGAATAAACCGTGAATCAGCCATGCATGAGGTCAGCACTGAGAGAGCGAGAGTGTGTGTGTGTGTGTGTGTGTGTGTGAGTGTGTGTGTGTGTGTGTGTGTGTGTGTGGACTCGTAATATTCACATTATGGGGACAAACATCTGTTAAATTATAGCAGAGGTCATGGATCTTACTACCTGTAATTACACTACAAAGCCTCTCCTGGTTTATTTATTTTCTGTCATTATATTATTTAATAAATAAGTTGTACATGTTGGTGTTAGCATTTTAGTGTTAGCATGTTAGTGTTAGCATGTTAGTGTTAGCATGTTTCTATTGAAAACTGTTTCTTCATTTTCTCATAAAACAAATGGAACCAAACAGTGAAGGATGCAGAAGAAGGAAAAGAACAAAGACCTCATCTAGTCATCATTTCTGTCTTCTTTCTTATAAAACACAGTCTGACAGATTTCTAGGCAACAAATGATTCAAAGGCAGCTGGACTTATATTTGTCTCATGAAGACTTTCCTCTTATCGAAGCGGCTTCATCAGTTCGTAACGCATTGGTTGCCGTTGAATCATTTGTTGCCTAGAAATAACTATGACCTGGACACATGAGAATATTCACAGACGAGTGTAACAACAAACGTCCACAGAGATAAGAGCATCTGTTTCCCTCCCTTTAACTCCACACTCACCCCGGACCTTACAGACCAGCAGATCCACTACAGTACAGATTTTATATATAATAATATGATAACAGGTTGTTGTTCCTTTATGGTAAAAGTGAAGTTAGCTCACCAACTATAAGACTCACACAATTTACACTTTTCACACACTGAGAAACAAACTCATCAGTTATGACGTCGCAGCATGAAAAGAGAACACAGACAGAGCAGACAGAGCAGCAGCCAGAAATATACACACATATATTATATCATTAATGTCATTAATTCCCATCTATGCTGCTCAGATTAAGTAGTAATATAGTAATAAATAAGATCCAGGGTTGCCAACATGCTCTCATCTCTCTGAGGCTGTTTCTGAGGCGGAGCAGCACCGGATGGGATGAAAAACATTTCAAATATCAAACAGCCAATCTTCTAAAAATCACTTCCTGTCCTGATGCACGTCATTATAAACTGCGTTCTCGGTTGTCGTAGCATAATCCAGACTAGTGCAGACGGCTGTTTCTGGTCTTAATCCAGCAGGTTTGGTGTTTTTTTAGGTGTTTTTTACTGAGGAACTCCAGATCCGCCCATCAATAATATAACTGTCCGAGTTTTCTCCCTGATTTTAAAACATAACCAGACCTGTTTACTTGTGTGTGGACAGACTGAGGGAATAAAGAGGGGAGCAGAGATCGTTCCTGTGTTATGAAGAGAAATATGATTAATAACCGGAGTGTTTGTCAAAAATGCAGAACGAGGACGTCGTTCCAGAAGAAGACTGTAAACACAGAGCTTAGAGATGAGCCAGAAGATGACGACACACAAACATCAGATTCTGTCCTACATCGCTGACGTCTGAAGGAGTTTTTCTTCTTCTTCTTCTTCTTTTTTTTTTTTAAAATCGATTGCAGACAAAAACATTCTCGTCCTTCAGGGCCAGAACTCAGTTTCTGCTGAAATCAAACCGATAATTCTGAACTCTTGAACTCACAGAGAGCCGGTTTGTGTGTAACAGAGGGAATAATTTAAATGATTGTGTTGCTCATTGTAAAACTGATCATTAACTGTGATAATCTGTCTCAGTATTCCAAGTTTAATGTAGCTGTAAAACTATTTATGAGCATATTTGCACACGTTTAAAGGAACAGCAGGTGCGCTCCCTCCCCTCCTTCATCACAGTATTGTTTCAGGACAATGCAGCTATTCAAGCGGTTGACGCCAGCGGATGAAATGCGGGACTTGTCTCCTAAATTATTCCCTGATACCTCAACACGCGCGCTGTCCTCCCCTTCTTCCACGACGGAGCGCTTTCCCACAGGACCCAGCCGCTCTCAGAGACGCTTTCATATCAGCGCCTCCAAAAAAAAAACAAGTCAAGGAAATTGTTGTGAAAGAGATGACCTGAGAGGAAGAGGCAGTCAGTGTGAATACAAAACAGAGAGATGAAGAGGGAGTAAAAAAAAAAGCAAAGAGGAGAAATTCAAGACAGGAAGACAAGAGAGGAATCAGAGAAGAGAAACATGGAGGCGGAACACAGTCGGAATATATTTCACGGCCGTTCGCTGAATCACGCCGCTGGATTTGATTACCAGGTGGGCAGGTCTGATTGATTCTGGCCGGCAACAACTAATTTAGAAAAAACTGATTGGATTAAACACTGAGTCAACAACTCATTCCTTAAAGCTGATTGGATTAAAATGGTAGCCGGCTGATTTAAATCATGTCACTGCTTAAAACGTCCAGTTCAAAACCTGCAGGAGGAACGTGAGTCTGTTATAGTCTGTATGTGTGAATGTATCTTTATAGTTAAAGCTCAGTAATGATTCCTCATTAAAATGTGTAAAAACAACTAGACCAGACAGAAGCTTTTCTCCTGAAACCGTCAGGTTGTTGTCGCTCAGGTCTAGACCTATGTTCTATATGTTGTTGAGTTGTATTCTTACATTTCTCTGTCCTCAGCTCTGAAGTCCAACCCCTCCCATCTGAGAGAGCTACATCTGATTAATAGTTTTCGGTTTTCAAACCCAGAGAAATCTGTCATTTTAATCAAAGTAACGGACCGTTTCATTTGGTGGCCTGTCAATGGCGTCATACCTCCTCTACCAAAGAGTATAGTGCACAAGATGCATGCGTCGGCGCCGTGTTTGTCCGCTACAATGGCGTCTAGCAAAGAGTAACTTACACACATACAAGATAATACATGGGCTTTGTTGTGCTTGTTCCACACAAACTGTTAGAAATGGACTTTTATTCAGTTTGAAGCCACATTTTCATGATAAATTTAGCTGGTTTTTAACTTGATCTTTTAGCCGCAAGAAGGATTTTAGTCATTGGACGTCTGGATCTTAAGTTATCAGAGAAATAAACTGGGCAAACGTTAGCAGCAGCTCGGCTAACAGCCCCTCCAGGAAGTCCGCTCCTCGCCCAACATGGTTCAGATTGAGTTGTAGTTTAATAAACAAAGAAACACTATGAAAGAGTGAATTTCAGTGACTTGTATTCTGCACATCTCCAGCCTCTATATTTATATTCTGGTTCTCTACTGGAATAAAAACTCCTTATTGATCTTCTACTGGTCCTTTATGCAGCCCCTCAGTTCAGCCTCTGTCTGAAACAGGAAGTTTTAGCTCCTGTCTCTTTAAGGCCCCGCCTCCTGATGAGCCCGCTCTGTTCTGATTGGTCAGCTTTCAGGAAGCTTCCTCCGGCTCCGGAGGCTACGTAAACAAACTATAGTAGCAGGATTTCACTTCTTTTTCTCCTTCTTTACTCACAAATGTTCAACTTCTCAAATCCATCTGAACATGTTGGAGCTGAAACATGAGAACAGACGGTTTACAGCTGCAGCGTCAGAGAAGAAGAAGAAGAAGTCTGGTTTCCTTCCTGTTTTAACATTTTAACTCGGTGTCATACAGCAGGTATGAATATTCTCACTAAATGTCTGAATGTTTCTGAAAACAGCTTTAGTCCAAAAGTTTGTGTGTGTGTGTGTGTGTTGTGACTAATGGCATCAGACGATGATGTCATGGCATGGCGGGATAGCTGGGAGAGAGAGTGACATCACTGCCAGTGTATGTGTGTGTGTGTGTGTGTGTGTGTGTTATATCTGAGCGAGGGTGACAACAGTTTCTATTTTAAGACAACAGAATCTAAGGGGAGGAAGAGGAGGGGCGGCTGACAGAAAGACAGACAGCAGGAGAGGAAGAGGAGGAAAAAAGGATCCGAATTTTAAAATAATCTTCAGTTAAACTCTGGTTGACTCACAGAGAGAGAGAGAGAGTGGGCGAGAGACACAAAGTAGACAGCAGGAGAGAGAGAGGGAGGTCATCTGCTGCCATAAGTCTCTTCCTCCCTGCTGCTGCTGCTGATAATCACTGTAATTACAAAGACAGGCTAATGCTAGGATGCTAACAATGCAGTACAAAGTGAAGGCAGGATGCTAACGCTGAAGCATGGAGGCTAAAAAAAAACAACAGGAAGTAGGAGGACAGAAAACACGAGAGACTTTCACATCTTTAGTTTTTACTGGTGAGTCTGTGAGAAGTTCAGTCTTTCAGCACACATGATGACTGAAACGTGTTTATTTAGAGGTGAAACTGACAGTGAGTGAAGTCAAAATGTCTCACAGTGAAACTACAGCAGGTTTATTTCAGGAGTGAGTCGCTGTTAATGTGACAGAAGCTTTAAAAGGAGTCCAGCTGATGCTAGCTGCAGTAAAACCTCTTCCTGGTAGGGCGGCCAGACGTCTGGCTTTTCAACGTCCTGCTCGGCATCCGGCGCAGCGTCAAGCCGGACACGTGTTTGATGCACTGGGCTTATTCCTCTTTGCAGAGATGCAACACTGTAACATATCTGCTCTAACAAATGATTGGCTCAGAGCGGCGTCAGATAGATATCTGCTATATCATTGGCGTCACACCTGAGCAGTGTCACACCTGAGCAGCTTCACACCTGAGCAACATCACACCTGAGCAGCTTCACATCTGAGCAGCTTCACACCTGAGCAACATCACACCTGAGCAGCTTCACACCTGAGCAGAGTCACACCTGAGCAGCTTCACACCTGAGCAGCATCACACCTGAGCAGAGTCACACCTGCAGCTTCACACCTGAGCAGAGTCACACCTGAGCAGAGTCACACCTGAGCAGCTTCACACCTGAGCAGCTTCACACCTGCAGCTTCACACCTGAGCAGCTTCACACCTGAGCAGCTTCACACCTGAGCAGCGTCACACCTGAGCAGAGTCACACCTGAGCAGCTTCACACCTGAGCAGCTTCACACCTGCAGCTTCACACCTGAGCAGCTTCACACCTGAGCAGAGTCACACCTGAGCAGCTTCACACCTGAGCAGCTTCACACCTGAGCAGCTTCACACCTGAGCAGAGTCACACCTGCAGCTTCACACCTGAGCAGAGTCACACCTGCAGCTTCACACCTGAGCAGCTTCACACCTGAGCAGCATCACACCTGAGCAGAGTCACACCTGAGCAGAGTCACACCTGAGCAGCTTCACACCTGAGCAGCTTCACACCTGCAGCTTCACACCTGAGCAGCTTCACACCTGAGCAGCTTCACACCTGAGCAGCGTCACACCTGAGCAGAGTCACACCTGAGCAGCTTCACACCTGAGCAGCTTCACACCTGCAGCTTCACACCTGAGCAGCTTCACACCTGAGCAGCTTCACACCTGCAGCTTCACACCTGAGCAGAGTCACACCTGAGCAGAGTCACACCTGAGCAGCTTCACACCTGCAGCTTCACACCTGAGCAGCTTCACACCTGCAGCTTCACACCTGAGCAGCTTCACACCTGAGCAGCTTCACACCTGAGCAGCGTCACACCTGAGCAGAGTCACACCTGAGCAGAGTCACACCTGAGCAGAGTCACACCTGCAGCATCACACCTGAGCAGCGTCACACCTGAGCAGCATCACACCTGAGCAGCGTCACACCTGAGCATCTTCACACCTGAGCAGAGTCACACCTGAGCAGCTTCACACCTGAGCATCTTCACACCTGAGCAGAGTCACACCTGAGCATCTTCACACCTGAGCAGCGTCACACCTGAGCAGCGTCACACCTGAGCATCTTCACACCTGAGCAGCATCACACCCGAGCAGAGTCACACCTGCTGCTTCACACCTGCAGCTTCACACCTGAGCAGCTCCACACCTGCAGCTTCACACCTGAGCAGAGTCACACCTGAGCAGCTTCACACCTGAGCAGTGTCACACCTGAGCAGAGTCACACCTGAGCAGCTTCACACCTGAGCAGTGTCACACCTGAGCAGTGTCACACCTGAGCAGTGTCACACCTGAGCAGCATCACACCTGCAGCATCACACCTGAGCAGCTTCACACCTGAGCAGCATCACACCTGAGCAGCTTCACACCTGAGCAGTGTCACACCTGAGCAGCTCCACACCTGCAGCTTCCTGTCCAGCAGATATATTTCCATACCTCAGTCCTGCATGAACATGAACAATGTGGAGAAAACGACGAGCTTCACTTCAGCCAATCAGGTTTGTTGTGGGAAAGAAGGACTTCCAGCAAAGCGACCGAGATATTTACATAGTGTGTTAAAACATTTACATGCTGTCAGTGTGTGTGTGCGTGTGTGTGTGTGTGTGAAAAGGACACGTCACCTGTTGAAGTATCTGCTTGAATACTGATAAGAGAGAAGACGTTGCTCTAAATGTTTTCTGATATGCTAATTGCATCTATTGTGTGTGTGTGTGTGTGTGTGTGTGTGTGTGTGTGTTAATGTGTGTGTGTGTGTGTGTGTGTGTGTGTGAATACACTTGCATGCTTTTACATGTCTGTGCATGTCATCATGGTGTGTGTGTGTGACCAAGAAGACACAACAACACTGAACATGTTGAAACAAGCATGCATAAACACACACACACACACACACACACACACACACACACACACACACACACACATACATGACTAGAAACATGTAGCAGTATGTGAGCCCGGCCACACACACACACACACACACACACACACACACACACACACACATACATGACTAGAAACATGTAGCAGTATGTGAGCCTGGCCACACACACACACAC
>CM055840.1:36378845-36383238 GCA_029490765.1 Euthynnus affinis
TGCTGAACCCTCCCAACCTTCATGTTGTCAAACAAATCCAATTATATTAGTGAGTTTTCTGACACACACACACACACACACACACAGCCATCCTCTCTCTGTCTGTCTGTTTCCTCCTCTCATAACCTCCCTCCCCCGCGCCGCCGCCGCCGCCACCACCGCCTCTCCCTCTCTCCGGGAAAAACCGAGCGACTCGTTCAGCCATATTTGCTCCGTCTGCGGCGAGAGAGCCGCGTTCAATTGGCTCCTCAGCTCAAGAGCCTCTCCTCTCATCTCTGAGGGTGCACACGGATATCGCCTCTCCGTTTCACTATCTTTATGAGGCCGCTGGCCGCCGGGAAATGTAAAGCGTATTACAGTGAAGAGGAGGAGGAGGAGGAGGAGGAGGAGGAAGAGGAGGAGGAGGAGGAGGAGGAAGAGGAGGAAGAAGAGGAGGAGGGTGGGGCACGAGACAAAGCGTGAGAGAAACTAGCAGGTAAACAGATGATGTACAGAGAAAGTGTGACGGCAAACAGAGGAAAAGAAACATTAACAGAAGTGACAATAAAACAGGAGAGAGAGACACAGAACATGTTTTTAAACTCGTGTGTAGAAAGTTTGGAGGAAAATAAACACAAATAGTGAAATTTAATAGTTTAGAAAAAATGTTTTGCCCCCGAGAAAAAAGTCAAAGAGTCATCGAGGAGAAGAAACTCGTTTAAACTTGTAGAGTAAAACATCATTTTTATTATCTGTATTATTATCACTTATTCTTCTTCTTGTAACTTTATAACTTCAGAGGAACATTATAACGTTGCGGCGGTTTGGTTTTAATAAAAGACCATCAGTGAGTCACATGACCAGTTTTTCCAGGGAGGACGTTTTGTTTTAACGGTTTTAAGCCTTTTTTTAGCATTAGCAGTTAGCGCTATGGTCAGCACCACCCTCTCCTCCAAATATGGTCACTTCTGGCTCCAAAAATCAAACATGGCGACGGTCAAATCGCTGCACTCGAGGCTTCGAAGCGGCCGTGTTTTTCCAGTCTGCAGCCGGACGCGGTCAGGCTCAGTGTGACTTCCTGCTCCGCCGCTGAGTGAACGACACGTTACTGCTTCATGTAAAGATTTGATTTGCTGCGTGGGAATAAAGACGTGAGCTACGTGAGCAGATGATTCATCAGATTAACGTTAAACTAGAGGAAATATCACGAGATCAAAGAGTTTCACGATGAATTTGGTTTCTGATGTTTGACGCAGATTCGCTGCTGCAGGAGACAAAGGAAGGCAGATTCATCCCAGTTGGACTTCCTGTACTGGTCCTTTAAAGGCTTTGGGAGGAAACCAGTAAGAGAAGCAGAAGAAGAGGAGGATGAAGAGCAGCAGTTATTTAAAGCTGAACGAGTTAATCCCGACTCTTTCATATATCTGATGTTTACACAAAGCTTCATGTTGTTTCTTTGTTTCTTAATTAACAGTCACACCAATAATGTAATGAAATAATTAAAAGAAGAAGTGAGGAGGCAGCGTGGAGCTGATGTGACGGAGGAGGAGGACAGCCGGGAGGAGGAGAGGCTTCTGGGACTAACAGGCAGGAAGTAATGGACTCTTTATTGAATTAGATGCTCCACAAAACCAGAACAGCCATTGTTATCCAGCTAAGATCCTGACACGACCGCTGATAACTGGATCCATTAACCCGATTGGCTGCACGGACATTAATCACAAGACATTTGAAAATGTTTAATTCATTTCTCCTGGTTTGTGAAGCCGGCTGCTGTTTGTAGCTGAAGGTTTGCTTTGTTTCTGACAGACGTTCGTTTGTCATCTGTTTCCTTTTCTGTGTGTTGTTTTTAGTTTTCATGCTGATAATTTTCATAAAAACTAGAAAAAACGACGTCACAGTTGAGTTTAATTACTGAATCACAGAACTAGAAGCACTGAAACATGAACAAACCTCTGCAGTAAACTGATCTACTAACAGCCTGATGTTTCTGCGCTGGGTCACATGTTCCCTCATCAGGAAGAGTTTAGCGGGCTCCGAAGACTAAAAACAGCGTTCAGCGTTCAGTCTCAGCCGTCGTTCACGTGTTGGTGAAAGATGCTGCTGCAGCTTAAACCTTCGGTGCAGTGACGCTGAGTGTCTGTGTTATAAGACTGATGCAGTTTTTATTTTCCCGTCCAGCGACCGCGTTGTTAAAACAGCGAAGGCACCGTCAGTAACTAACAGTAAGGTGTGGTCAGAGAGCGACTGACCAACATAAACCTGGTCTGAAGTCAATGATGCAATGTTTCATTGTTATTTTAGGACACATTATGTAATATGAAACTACACAACACACACTCTGCCTGTTACACACACTGGACACACAGCAGCACACACACATGCAGAAGGTAACAAATAAAAGGATTATAATGAGAAAGATTATTATTGTGTATATTAATGTAATTTAAGAATCAATCATCAGTCATAATATTTATCAGAATTAACTAATCACAGTAATGATGATTGAATTGTTTAATTATTTGACCAAACTGTGACACGTTGGTATTTAAACAGACGGACAACAGCTGATCGACTTTCCTGCTGAATGTGAGATGACACTGTGACACACTGTGATCGGTTTACTGATGTTACACTGAAAACACACCCAGTACAACCTCTTAGAACCAGGAGCCTGGAGCATCAACGTTAAAACAGCAAAGGTGGATTTAGACCCTGAACGTGCTTCAGACTGTTAAAACAGGGCCGGTTGTGATTCAGATTATTGCAGATAATTTGCTGAACACAAACATAAAAAGTTTAATAATCTTGTTTCTGAAACTATTTTACTGCAAAATCAGTTTTTACAACTTGCTGAACACGTTAACGAACATTCTCTAATTATTCTGGGAGAAAGTGTGATGTCACTTCTGGGAGCAGACGCCACTGAGCATGTGCAGAAACACCGGCAGCACAAAGTCCAGAGGCTGTGATACAGCAGCACAGCGGCGTTTCTGCACATGCTCAGTGGCGTCTGCAGAGACTGGAACGCGTCCTCACGTCTGCTGATATCTGCCTAATGTCTCGTATTCTATGTGTTTTGTATATTTACAGGCCAGCTGATCGCCAGGAAACAACCTCAGGCTGTGCAGACGTGGCGGTTCAACAAGGAGCTAATCAGCACGTTCCTCCCAGCAGGCGTGAAACATTCAGCAGACGTGACTCACACTTCAGATCTGAGGAAACAACAGAAGTAACCCTGACAGAGCAGCAGATAGAAAGTCTGCACTCGCTTCAACAAACTCTGTTATTAGACGCATAAAAACACAATCACACCACCGGATATCTGAGGAGATCTCTGTGGAAGTCAAGCTCCTGTAGAAGTCTGGCTCCGCCCACACAGATAGATGGATAGATGAAAAGTCTCAGGATCTATATCGACATAAACTTACTCAAAATTAAAGTCTCGTCTCTTCCTTTCAATTTATTTCAAATTAAAAGCGTTGAAGCCTGAACTCAGATGTGTAACTTTCCACATATTTACTGTCTGGACTGTATTTTAGTGACGTCATGGCGACGCTACAGGAAAAGTCTGGGCATCAATTAGATAAAAGAATATTTATCATCTTCATCCAGCAGATGTTTAGATATTTCACTGAACAGGTGGAAACTGCAGGAAGGTCACAGGATCAGCAGAGTTGAGATATTTCACTCCTGGTTTGACTTCAGGAAAAGATGAAATATATTCAACAAAACTGCAGAAAAAAAATCTGTTTTAATGTATTTAGATGCACAGAAAGTAAAAAATCTATCCAGCAAAGCTTTAAAAAGGTGGATTAAATCTTCATTTACTGGTTGAACTGAGATAACGAGACGCGCAGACGGACTCAGTCTCGGCGGGGTCGCGCGGGTCACACGGCGGCGATGTCAGCAGGAAATGAGCTCGTATCGTAGCGATGCTCCTCCACTTGACTTAACGCGACCTCACGCCTCCTCGCCGGGAGTCCAGGTGCAGACGGAAACAGAACGAAAGTAGCAGAGCAAAGGGAGCATATGAATAAAATGTCAGGAATATGCTTAACATAGCGGCTGGGGGAGCGGGGGGCTCATTTATGATGCATGGCTTATCAAATGCTGAGCTGAAAGTCACACACTGCAGTGGCCTTTGAAAAGCTAATCCCATCCCAGATGACCCCAATACGCCCTTTAGCTTTAAATATACACAAGCACATTCTCCTTCTTCTTCTTTTGTTTTTATAATTAGGAATCTGTCCAACCTGTAAGATTCCTGGTTTCATCCTCTGGACAATAACTGTTCTGACAGGAGGTGTCAAATCTGGCAAAACAAAGTTTCAGCTTTAAAAATAAAACCAGGATGAAAAATAATAAAATAAAATAAAATCCCAGTCTGTGGCAGAGAGAGCTCTGCACACTG